>VXBW01005253.1:495698-616028 GCA_013400375.1 Thinocorus orbignyianus
AAAAAAAAAAGGCCAAAGGCAAAACCCAAATACCCACAATTTTAAATTATTGTTTCTTTCTTTTCTTTTTTTTTTGGATACTGAGAGGAGCTCATTTCCAGGGCATCCCAGCTGGCTACTTCTGCCCAGACCAGCCCGGGAGCACCCCAAGTGGCTATGCATCCTTGGGAGGTCAGTGCCCAGGGTCCCGCCTGTCCCATACCTGCTCCCCACGGTCCCAGGCGAGCAGCCTGGGCTGGCAGGGATGGAGGTTGGTATCTGGGATTTCCCTCACAGTGACTCGCATCCGTGGCCTCTTATGCTTCCGCTACGAGGAGCCTGGTTCTGTCTTCCCTGTAACCCCTCTTTAGGTGGCTGTAAACAGCAGCTGGACCTCCCCCCACCCTGTACCGCCTCCCTGCTTCTGCAGGCTGGCTCTAGCTTTCTCCTTACATGCCCTCTGTTCCATCCCCACAAGCCCACAAATTCCCATGGCATGGTTAGGGTGGCTCTGCCCTGCTCCATGTATGAGCAGTCACACGCCTAAAGCCACAGCTGGGCTTCTTGCAGGGATGGGAAGGAGCTGGGTATAAAACCCAGCCACTTCTCAGCAACTCACCCTGGAGTTACTGAAATTCCCTCAGTAGCATATGCCTTGATCTTAAAGCATTGCTTGTCCCAGAGATGCTTGAATAACCACAGAAAATAAAGCAAACAGCACCAAATGGGGCACAGGAATGTCTTACCTCACAGCGTCTTGTTGGTGTCACGTTTGTAAAGCTGAGCTCTTCTGAGGCACTGAAATGTGATGAAAAGAGCAGGGATCTGATGGCATGCTCTCTTTGAGAGCCTTTCTCTTGCACTCTGGCCAGAGAGATGTCACAAAAATAGCTACATTTCTATCCCTGTATTTTTTTCTTCAGTGCATTGACAATATTTTCAACATAATTGGTTTCAGCATTCCCTTTTTAAAATACATGACTGGAGAGGATTTGTGAGACAGAGCCTTGTCTGGAGAAAAAAAAAAACAACAAACCAACTGCTCAAAGCAGTAAAAGCAGTAGAGAAGGAGCAGAAACAGCAATTTAAACATGTTATTCAAGGGTCTTACAAGTCCCCTTCACCTGGGGCTTTTTAGTGGTCACAGCTTTGCAGGAGAACCTTTGAACTATTTCTGCTGAAAGATTGGTTCTTTTGACTGGTGATTCTAGACATGATAGAAAATCAACTACAGACATAAAACTTACAATTATGATGAATATATACCAGATAAATACTCTGTAAATGCTGGAGAATACAGCATAATTCCTAAACTGGAGGCCTAGATTTCAAAACAAAGTTTGCTTTGGCATTTAAAATCCCAAAGACATGATGGATACGTTACAATAAAGTGAAAAACGTACCAGAAAAGAAAAAAATAATATGTGCTTCAGTGAAAACACAGTATGCTATTAAGCATTGCATTATAAAAGCCAAAATTATGGTATCATTGTCATACTTAAATGTTTAAACATTAGTATTGTATGTGATTATTATTACTTCATCCTTGTTTTCATTCCTTATTGAACCATCTTATTTCCATTCAATTATTTGACTTTACAGGTTCTACTTCCCTCCTCTGAAGATGCCCCTGTCACGGTTTAGCCTCAGCGGCAACAAAAGCACCACAAGGCAGTCCCTTGGCTCCGCCCCCCAGCGGCGGGGGAGAGGATGAGAAAGAAAAGGCAGACTCGTGGGTTGAGATGGAAACTGTTTACCAGAACAGCAGGTATTGCAGGGAAACAGTAACACAGATGGAGAAGACAAATATGAGTACATACCGACCGCACCGGACGCCGCGCTGCCCCAACCCGACCGCCACCGACGCCGCTGAGAGCACCCCGGCGCCACCTGCCCATATATACGCCTATGCCGTGACGTCACCACGCCCACTCTGGGTCGTGGCCCCTCCCCTCCCTGGCCAGCTCCCTGCTGCCCCTGGGCCTGGCACACATGGGGTGGAATAGCTGTGCCGGATAGAGACAGGGGAGAATCAACCCCCTCCCTGCTGGAAACCAGGACAGCCCCGTAAAACAAAAAATCAGTATTACCTGCTGCCTCTTACAGTCAGTTGTATCTTGGCATCTTGATGCTTTATTTTTCAGGTCTACTTGTTGATTTGGTCTCTGTGATCTACCTGGTGCAGATAGGTTTGGAAGCAACTATAGTTCTTTCCGTTGTTTTATATGTTCCAACCTCAAAGCCACCAAATGGCACATATTGTAGACATTGTAATAGTTACATAGTTATTTTATTTGTTGCATCTCTCTATTACCTGAATGATGTCATTCGTTAGATTACCTTTGTTGCCCTTAAAAATAGTATGTCGATGTTCCAGATGTGTGATGAGGCATAAAGTTTTTGCTTACCTTATAACATTTTTCCACAAAGATTGGCTTTCAGAGGAAAATTTATGCACAGTTTCAGAAATACTACATACTGTCTTTGCAGTTTCAGAACCTGTAGATTCATAATTTGTTGACTGATAGCATGTTTTATCAGTGATATGTTTTAAATATTTTTTATGGCACAGGTGGTCTCTGTTTTTTTTTTCTTTACTTACAGAAATGTGGAAATGCTGCTCTCTGAAACAACCAGAGACCCATCAAACTGCTGAGATGTTATTTCCAAGGGACATCTCACTTTGCTCATGTTGATGTTCATTCCTACATCTGCAAGGTGGAGCTGAAACTTCCCTGAGGCCAGGCTGCTGCACACAATACCTTACAGAGCTGGACTCAAAATGAACTCTATTTTGTATGAGATATTCTGATTAAAGCTAAGAATAGGATGCCAAGGGAAAATTAAATGCCAACTAAAGCAAACTTTTTCAAGCTTCAGACTTGTTTAGACTGACAGGGCTTTGATTGATGGTTTGAGTTGGCTCCATAAATGACAGCATTTAGTTGCAGCTAAGCTTCCAGCTAGAGGCTTACCAGAGTGCTATCTCACACATCTCTCTTCCCTGCACTTGAACCAAGATTAGTTCTTCATCAGGCCTTCTTGTTTCAGCTGTTCATAATTAATCCCAGGACATGGGAAAATATGGTAAAGTGAGTACAACCAAGCAACATATTTGGTCTCGTTGAGCCTTCTGAACTGCATTTGCACACTAAAACTCATGGTGTGTTTAAGTAAAAGGCACTGAAAATCAGTGCCTTAAAATGACTCACAGAAAAGAGATTGCTCAAGTAACAAAAGAAATAGGTAAGGTAAATAATTGCCTTAAAAAGGTTAGAAAAATATCCTTTCTGAAGGTATTTGAGATCCTAGGCTTAGGGACTAATGTTCATAGTTCCATGTGGGGACTTTAAGAAATTAACCAAATGTTGAACAAAATGCAGGAAGGAAGTACACAACCTTTTTTTTTTTTTTTTTTCATTTAGGATGAATAATAGCACTTTACATTTCTGTGACACCTTTCATCCGCCACAGGTTCCCCAAAGCAGTTGGCAAATTGAATAAATTGAAGGACATCATCTAGCGTACATCGAAATCATTTTATCTGTCACTAGAGGCAGCCCAGCTGGAGCAAAAAGCAGCATCTGTTTAACAGGTTAGATCTGTTGTGACAAACATGGCATCTAAGGAAAGCTACAGGGAGAGTATAATTGTCAACAGCTGGAACTGGTGCTGAATCCTGGATTGAGCAGTTGTTGGGAAAAGGCTGCTAGTATTTTCTTCAGTTACCACTGGTGATGAAGACTTTATCACAGATCTTGCAGACCTGCCATGCTCAGGGCAGGCATTCTCATGAGCCATCTCCTCAGGGTACCCATCTCGGCGTGAGGTGCCTTCACAACCCATAGACCCCATCCTTGCAGCGTTTGAGTGTTATGTTCACTGGACAGGGAGAGAGCAGAGACTGATTGTAAACATCCAGGCACAAAGCTAGACACAGTGGCCAATCCAGAAGTGCTGCAAACTTCAACAGTCACTTCGGTCTGAGCCTTCCTTCACCAGCAGTATCTTACCGTCATTGCAGACTAATGATAGGTACTCTAGAAAAAACATTACTCCTGGCAACGCAGTGAGGTTCAAAGGTATTTTACATCCACCAGAAGAATCACAGTGATGTTTTTTAGGAGTTACACGGGTCTGACAACAGCCAGCCTGAGCAGCTCATAAGAAATCTGTGAACACTAGCAATACAGAGTAGCAAAGCGGGCTAAATTCAGTGAATATTAAGGACTACTATCTAGAATGTCAAAGGAAACAGAGTTGCACCAAAAAGCTCCTCCAGACTACAGATTCAGGGGAACAGGAGTGAGTCATTCTGTTCTTTTACTTACTCAAAAGTTTTCATGTGACCCCACTCAGTCACAAAGTTTTCTCCAACAATTTATGGAAAAATTAAAGTCAGAATTTTTGCTGTCAAAGTCATGGCAGTGACAGCCGCAGAGACCTTTTTGTTGTTGTTGTTGTACTGTTTTCTTCTATAGTGAAGTTTTCCATTTCTGGTCAAAGGTGACTTAGTTCTATAAACGGAAACATTTTCACACTTTAAAGTCTTGAAACAAAATCTTTTTGTGTAAAAAGCCAGCCTGGAGAATTACATTCTGGAAGTTGAATGCATCAGAATCCTATCAATGCTTACGAAGACTCTTGAGAATGAGCTTAAAAAAAAGTAACCCAAACTTGGTATTGACTCCCTAATTCAAACAATGTTTTAAAAAGAGACACACAGAGAAAATAAGCACTTATAGGTCTGCAGGTCTATATGCTAAAGGAGGGAAGAATACACTCAGATGTAAAGTACCTATGACTGGCACATCCTTGAAAAGCCAGGGGGACAACTGTTGAAATCCAGCAGGAACACGTGTTAGGCAGCAGCCGTGCTACCACCCTGACTGCCTAGCCCCGAACACTTAGCAGAAAATGCTCTGCTCTGTTAAATGTGGCTCCAGGGGATCCACCACGGCACCTAGCACAGCTCTGACAGTCCTTGGTGACATGGGGATGCTCTGGCTCTGCATGCACCGGGCAGTATGCTTGCCAGTAATGGTCTGCTGTGTTCCAACTATAGCATTTTGCAGAGCATGGCGATGGAAGCACATGTGATGCGATGTGATCTTCTTGAGCTTTGCCCTGACAGATAGCACCTTAGCAATCAAACACCAGTTCCAGCTCTGCAGGTTCTTCACCGTGATCTATTCCCACTAGCCAACTCTCAAACCAGGGAAATTAAAATCCAGTTCTCATTAAAATTACGGGTATGAAATAGTAATAAATTTCGGAAGCTCTCAAGATCTACTGTGGTACAAAGACCGATACATAACAATTTCTTCAGCCATTTTAAGCCCATCAATCCTATGATTTGAATTGGTCTTTACATAAAATTGCCATAAACCAAAGGTTAACTCAGAATAAAATAACACTTAAACTACAAAATCTTTTTTCAAAATCTTGTTTCAAATATCTTCAAGACTCAATGGCAAATACAAAACTCACTGTTGACTCTTACCTTAGAAAGCAGAAGCAAGATTCTGCGGTAACTTAATTAGTTGCATAATAATACATTTATCCTGAAGTGAGAAGAAACTTGGATCTCATCTCTGCTCTGAAAATAAACCGTCAGTAATGCCTTCTGGATGACAATTTGACATAAATCTGAGACTGATTTTCAATGCGGGTTCCAAAACTAAAGAAAAAGAAACTCAAATTATCTAATCTTTCTTTCTGGCAGAATTTTCTGTGATTTTTATCTTCACAAATTTCAATTCTGCTCCAGAAAAAAAGGAAACACAATTTGGAAGAAACATATTAGAAATAGAGTTAACTTTTTTTTTTTTTTTTTTTTTTTTTTTTTTTTTTTAGAAGAAGAAGAAGAAACAAAAGAAAGGTCTACTCCAAGCTCTGTTCTTCCCTCCAGGATGTGATCTCTGGTCTGTAATCTGTTCTCTGTCATAGACTGAGCCCATTTCTGGGCTTTTCTTGGTCCAATGCCACATGAGTCTCTATAATCCATACCCTGACTGGTACAGAAGTCAGAAGGCTGCACTTCCCTTCTTCAGAAAAGTAGATATTACTGAAAACCCAGCACTTCACTAAAATCAAACATTTAAGATAAAACCCCTTTCCTAAAAGCAGGGTATGCAAAGAGTCGTGATGAATGCCACAAAGGAAACTGGAATGGGACTCAAGTGTCTGGGCTTCTGCGACCAGCTGGTGTCCTCCTTCCCTTTGCAACAGGCATAAGCAAGAACAGCTACTTCCAGAGCTTCTTTCCCACATTTCTCACAGAAACTAAAATGCAAAAGTAAATATTGCCTGAGAAGGAGACAAAGCCTTGCTTCCTCTAGAAATACTTCATGAAGAAATCCTTGGAAGAAGTTATTTTTTTTCCCCAAACACACCGTGATTAAGGGATAGTCAGAATGTAAAGGCAGCTATCAGCTCTAGATGGGTTTCAGAGATAGATACTCTTCCCTTAAGCTCAAAACTGGATGGGAATGGATGGAATAAGACATTAAAACAATAGACTAAAAGGAAACTTTTTGTCAAAAGATGTGGGGAATTACATAGAGCTATTTTGAGGATCATTTCATATATTTCTGGAACAGAGTTTGTATTTCTTTTAAGCATTTTAAATAGAGAGGGATTTTTAGACGAAAATTTTATTCATAAATGTTGCAGAAAATTGTGGATTAGAGCTATAAACAGGTCAGATTACTGAGAGTGCCTGCATGTATGTGCATGTGTATACACACTTTAATAAAAATTCATTTTAATAAAAAACCCATTTCCTAATATAATGAAAAAATGTCATTGCTGAAATTAAGTGTGTCTTTACTGATCATTTCTTCCAGCAACTGCAATTTTGAACTCTCCATCTGACTGTTTAGCTCAGGAGAAAGCTGGCCTAGAGAAGAAAATATTTTTTGCTCTTTCAGAAAAAAAAATGGGATGTTAGTATGTAAAGTAAGCTTTGTCACAGTTAAATTCAAGAAATATAGTTGTATAGGACAATGAGGAAATAGTATTAAATAAATTCTTCAGTTAATTTATTCTATTTAAGCTTTTTCTAATGATTTCAAGTATTTTTCCCTACCCCTTTTGCAAAGACATACTTTGACAGCAAAGCACGTTTCTCTGAGGTTTATAAACTTTAGCAACAACTCTACTTTTATTTAAATTAATTTCCAAACGAAAGGAGTAAAGCACTGAGAAAACAAAAATTCATCTAATTCTCTCTCATCCACTCCATCAGTCAAAACAGAATACTGCCATCATTCAAGGACAGACTGATACTGATCATTTTTATAACTGGAACACAAGAATTTACCAAATTTGCCTCAGAGATACCAAAGCAATGAGTGCCTAATGCAGTTTCTCTCAGACGGACAACGTATGTTTGTGAGCTCTCAGGTATGTTTAATGTTGTAATATTTGTCCAGTTAAGTTCACCACCATTAAGTTCAGCACCAGCTCTATCAGAAACCAACACCTAATGCCAAGGAAACAGATGAAGACTCCTCATGCAGCATCACAGCAATGCTGTAGTTTCATAAGCCAAGGAGGGGAAAAATCCTGCACTCAGCTGACAAGATTTGCCATGGGTTTTTTGTTATTAATAAAATAAAAATTAAATTAGAGTATCACTCCATCTATCTCAATCTATAAAACCAAATTATGAAAGATTTGAGTTTGGTACGAGATACAGAAGAAACAATAAGCTGCTCTTCAGCGAAATTCAGCTTTGTTATTCTTTCTGCTGGTTTCTCCATTATTCATCAAGACCTGAGTAACAAATCACTTTCCTTCAACCATGGAATCAAATTCCACTATTATATCACAAGCTTAATTTGGGCTTACATATTGTGTTAGTGTAGTGAGAACAGAGGTTGGTCTACAGCATTGATCTTCACACATACGTTAAAAACAGGGACTTATTCAATTTTCACATTGCTGATGGGATCTGTCTCTAGGCAGATATCACTAACTGTTAGCCTTTACTTGGAGAGTACTGGCCCCTTCTTTTTCTAACTTCTCAACTCTGTTCACTTTTTTCCACAATTTCTGAAGTCAAGAGTTTGTCCAAGACAGAGCTGTTCTCATCAAGCCTCTGCTGGGACTTTCTGGTATTGTAGCAGTGAACAGTCCTGACAGAAAATTAGAATCTACCACCTTTTTCAAAGGAAACAAATTTTCCAGGAAGCAACAGACCCTAAGCAGATACTGATACACTTGCAAAAGTGATGATTTCAGCTGATACAGTTAACTGCCAAAAGGAGTTAAAAGTTATTGCAGAGTAGTGTGCTGTGCTAGGAACAGAAAATGTGATTACTCACTCAGGCTCCTGAATTTCAACACAGAGGTTAGATAAACCTAAGTGCACGCTGCCTGCCAACAGAGTCCAGGATCCCTTGGCATATCTAGTATGCTGCCCTAAATCTATATTCATTAACCGGCAAAAAACACTTCAGTCCAACACCAGTGAGATCTGCTCAGGTCAGGTTTCATTCAGAGACTGTACAGTAGCAACCACCATCCTGATAGAAAAGGGTTTTGGTGACTTGGCAGTGCAGAAGAAAAGAGGCTACAAAAATCTAGCTGTAGAACAACAACAACAACAACAAAACCCTCACTACAGCTCATGCTTCATTGCACTGCCTTGCAGATTTTAGAAGTGAAACAAAATCCTGTACATACCGTGTAGCCACTTCTCTCTGGGCAACTTTTACAAAGCAACCCAGCGTGCAGCCCATACACAGCTAATACATTCAGTAGTTAGCTAGGGCTGAGGAGCTACTAGATAAGGATTAATATGCTGTCCCCTCTTGGTAAGGTGCCCACTGAGCCTTTGCTGCCAGATCTGCTGGGCAGGAGGGAAGGACCAACCTCCATCACAGTTTGGGCAGGCTGGTCCCTGATACCGCTGACCTACCAACTTCCAGCTCCCCATCTTCTTCTTAAGTTTTGTGTCTCTTCATATGACTGTGTTGTGGTTTTTTGAACCCCTAAGCTGCTATTTTGCTTCTGTCTGCAGCTTTACCTATCTTTATCTTGCATGGCTCTCACCTCTGTACTTTCTCAGAATTAAGCAATTTTATCAGAAGTCCAAGCCAAGGGTTTGCAGCTGTGCTGTATCACAACAAAGTCTTGGACTGCAGACAGCTGAATCCTTCAGAGAAAAGGGTCAAGGCTCTAGGATCAGGAGTACAAAAGGTAACTGGAAGGAACTGAAGTACCACATGAAATGGCCAGCAGATTAAGCCTTTGAAAAGCTAGCCATAAAAAGCCTACTAGATACGTAAAGGAGAAGAAAGAAGTAAAAAGAGGAGATAAATTACAAGTTGGCCGGACTGGTGGGCTGGAGACAGAAGTGAAAGTTATTACACAAAGA
This sequence comes from Thinocorus orbignyianus, assembly GCA_013400375.1. NCBI lineage: Eukaryota > Metazoa > Chordata > Aves > Ciconiiformes > Thinocoridae > Thinocorus > Thinocorus orbignyianus. The sequence continues at coordinate 505,063 of VXBW01005253.1, forward strand.
AATTGTAAGGGAAAAAAACAGAGCACAAGGCAACCTCTGTCTGACTGACAAGGAAACAGAGATAAGCTGCAGATTGCAGAAGAAACTTAGGGTCAGGAAAGAATAGGGTCCAACATAGGAATGGATGAAGAGTATTCGAAGATGGGTTGCAACATCCTCGTATGTCTTTTATTGCTGCTCTTCAGAAAGCAGCCATTTCAGAAACGAATCTGCCAAAAGGGTCATATTTGTATAGGACATAATGGAATGACAGAAAAACCTCTGCTTTCTGTCTCCTTTGTACCTGTGGATAACTCCATAGAGATCTGAAATGTTCCCATATATCTAAGAGACAGTTTTTCTCTTGAAAAAATACCACATAATTATTACAGAGATGGTAGTTTGGTGCAACCAAGACTGTGTGTGCATCCAAAACAATTTGAGAGTTTTAACAGCTAATGTTGACAAATGGAAATTTGACCAGAATATTCCAGGCTCTCTCAATCCCAGTGACATTAGATGGTGAAGAAATGTATTCTTGAGCCGGCAGCTGGTTGTCTATGACCTGCTGGTCCGAAAGGACCATTTGGCCATGGAAATGCCTTTCAGAATACAGGGAAGCAATAGCACCTGACAGTATTAGCACAGCTTCATGAGTTCCTGACTCAGCTGAGCAATACAAGCTGATCATGTATTTGCTCCTGGTTCATCATGTATCCAGATCTCTTTTTTAATGCATATTCACATATGGTAATTTACAGCCAAAATCGACTAGAAGCATAGATGCAGCTGCTCTCTTAATCCCTGTTTGGACAGGGATATGACACAGGCTCTTGAGAGTCTGTTTCCACCACTCGCTGTTGGGTGCAGCTTGTGGTTCCTCCCCTCTGCTTAGGGGAAGCTCTTTGTACTAGCTAAGCCTGGCCAGAAAGGACTGCTCAAAGGGCTGACTTGGGAGTTCCCATTGGGCCTCATCCAGGTGGGCTTCAGTCTCCCAACAACTGGAAAACTTGCAGCAACTGACTGCCTGGTCTCCTGTTGGGAGTTGTTTCACAGTATGCAAATACTACCAGTGAACCTCAAAGCAGCTTTCCTATCAGTAAGTGGTATGGGAAACATATGCCCTGGGGCTTTGGAAAGCCTAACCCATGAGTCACCTGACTTGACTTTGAATGCTGGAATAAAATAAAAATCATAAAAGGGAAATCACCAAGCTTAGTCAATAAAACCATGGTTTGAATTTTGGATAACCAGCATGGAACAATGCTGGAAAAGAAAACCACAGCCATGATAGCACTTAGAACAGATCTAACATCAGTCTGCCCTTCTAACTTGACCAGAGATTTCTCCAAGGCCTATCTTGGCCTGGGAAACTAGGCTAGTGATTCAGTGTGCCATCTCCACTATCTTGTCTTGTCTGTCCGAGCTGACCTGTGGTCCTGTTCACCCACAGAGCCAGGGCAGGAGGCTCCAGACCCGTCTGCCTCCTAGGCACCATCTTTTGGAGCCAACATTTCAGTGAAACAGGCACCTCTGCCCCAGCTGCTTCTGGTCTGCGTTGCCTCAGGTGCAGCTGAGGATGTATCTTCTCCCTGCTTTTTATTACTTTCAGCACCTCTTATGTCAGATCTCCTTGATCCTGTTCCAGTCTAGCAGGAACATAGCATGGTACATAGCACAGCAATGCACAAAATTGCACAACCCCAGTTTTACCCATGCACCAACTTGTTTTTCTTTCATTTAAGTGGCCTCACTGAAGGCGTGACATTTTCATTACCACTGCAGCACTTTATAAACCATATATCAACTGAAGGATTAAATACATAAACAACTTGTTAAATTTGCTGTCACTGTTTCACTGTGATCTGATGATAATGGCTTAACTTATTGCTAATACTAATTATTAGTCTTGACAGATTTGGCTTGTATAAAAATTTCTACAGTACTTTCCCGGCATAAGCATTTCTCAGCCTCCTCATCACTGCTACCTTTGTGTCACCTGGAGAGCCTCCTGCTTTGTCCACAGGATTTCTTAACTCTTTCATCTGATCCCACAGCTGCTCTCCATCCACCTGATTGAAGTGGTCACACCTGGAAAGGAAATGTAAACATCAGTTGATAGGATGTGATTGCTTCTGGATGTGGTATTTCCTAGTGGTGTCATACATCTCATGAAAAGACTGCGGGCAAAATGCATCTCAGGCAGAATTGAGAAGAATTAAAGCCAAAGAAAAGGAGCTGATGAAGGCTTTTGTTTTGTTTTGTAGCAGAAAAATTACAGCCACTCACCTGGTTAAGTAGTTGGCTTGTTAGAAGATGTACTACAAAACTCTGAAAACATAGAAAAAGTTTTTGGTTTATAAAATTTATTTTAATGATTATAAAATATTTTTGTTTGAAAGTGATAACTACACACACTTAACAACCAGGGTGCCAGGAAACTGACAATTTTAGCTTAGCAAATGTTGCTACAAAATTATCTTCCAAAAAAAATTTTGGCTTCAAGGCATGAGAAGTAGGTACCTAACAGACTTCGTCTTGGCTTTAGATTTAATTTCCAAGACTGTTTTTTCCTGGTGCTTTTACTGAGAAATAAATTTTATGGTTAACAGGATAAAAAAAAGCACTGTTAAACTTTCACTGGTGTGGAGAAATAAGCACTATGTCAACCCATCTTTTGAATATCTCCATGGATGGTACCTCAACTACTCTCTGGGCAGCCCATTCTAATGCTTAATAACACTTTCAGTGTAAAAAAATCTTCCTGATATCCAATCTGAACCTCCACTGGTGCAACTTGAGGCCATTTCCTCTTGTCTTATTGCCTGTGGCTTGGGAGAAGTGGTTGACCCCTGCCTCTCTACAACCTCCTTTCAGGTAGTTGTAGAAAATGATAAGGTCTCCCCTCAGCCTCCTCTTATCCAGTCTAAACAAGCCCAGCTTCCTCAGCCTCTCCCCATAAGGCTTACTCTCCAAACCCCTCACCAGCTTTGTTGCCCTTCTCTGGACCTGCTCCAGCACGTCAATGTCTTTTTTGTGGTAAGAGGGCCAAAACTGTACACAGTACTCGAGACAGAGCCTCACCGGTGCCGAGTAGAGGGGGGTGATCATCTCCTGATTCCTGTTCACCATGCTGTTCCTGATAAGGACCAGGATGCTGTTGGCTTTCTTGGCCACTTGGGCACACTGCTGGCTCATGTTCAACTGGCTGTCGACCAACACACACAGGTGCTTCTCTGCCAGGCAACTCTCCAGCCACTCTCCCAAGCCTGTAGCACTGCATGGGGTTGTTGTAGCCCAAGTGTGGGACCTGGCACTTGGCCTTGTTGAACCTCATCCCATCGACCTCAACCAATCGATCCAGCCTGTCCAGATCCCTCTGCAAAGCCTTTCTACCCTCAAGCAGGTTGACACTCTCACTTAACTTGGTGTCATCTGCAAACTTACTGAGGGTGCACTCAACCTCTTTGTCCAGATCATTAATAAATATGTTAAAGAGAAAAGGCCCCAGTATTGAGCCCTGGGGACACTACTTGTGACCACCTGCCAACTGGATTTAACTCCATTCACCACAGTTCTCTGGGCCCAACCCTCCAGCCAGTTTTTAAACCAGGGGAGAGTACTCCCGTCCTATCCACGGGCAGCAAGTTTCTCCAGGAATGGCCTTACTAAAGTCTAGATAAACAACATCCACAGCATTTCATGGCAGCTTGGCTCCTACAGAAATTAGTGTATTTCCTCTTGCTGAGCTTACTGAGAAGATTTACTTTCTGGCAGCTAACAAACCAAGCAACTGCCTCTGCCTTTGTCCCAGAGGTAATAAAGTGACTTGCATTCTCATCTAGGGATTACATTACCAACTTCTCTCTGGCTGAACTGTGGCAGACGCACAAAAGTGGGTGATTCACAGAAGAATCATTTTGGGAAGGGAAATGTATCTGTTAAAGATTATTTTTTTAAAAGGACATTTTCCCCTTACTCAATTCCTCTAAAGCACTCAAAATAGGAAAATCTGGACAAGCACTGAAGTTATTAAGTGCCTTAGTAGAGTTCAGTAATTCAAGTCATGTGCAATTTACTACCTTTGAAGTATTAAAATATCTTGTTGAGATTGAAAATATGTCTATGCTTGTAATTCTTGATTTTTAAGGACTTTGATTCCCAGGAAAAAACCTTGAAACATGAGCATTTCATGCCAGCAAAGCTCTGCATGCAAATACCAAGCTTTCTTGTGCAGTGCAATTCCAAATCCTGCTTAACTCTCACAATAGCCCCATTCAGTTTGAGAAATTTCTGTAGCATGCATCAGGTGAGGGTAATTATTACTCTCCTAGAAATTCTTCTGTTAGCACTTGTTTATGCTTCAAGGTAAATATTTTCTCACTCAGGCTACTACTCAATGATATAACTGCAAGTTCCTGAAGCTGAGATTTCTGCATATTGCTTTATAAATCCATGAAATCGTTTAAAGACATTTCTCAACTATATCCTGATTGTGGAAACACAAGTCCATGGGGTACCAAGTGGATGCAAAGCATCTGCCAAATAGAGAGGCCTTGCCCTCTCAAACTCATCCTTATCAAGGTTGACTTTTGCATGGAAAGCATCATGGAAAAAGCAAAACAAACCTACATCTCAGAGCAAAAGCTGTCAATTTCCTTTGGATATGCTGTGCATTGGAATGATATTAAACCAGAGAAATTCAGGAGTCTACTGAAGTCTAAAGTTTCTACAAAGTACCTTCACGTGTTTACCCGTAAGGACACGATCAATTACCATTCCAGCTCAGCAAAGAACTTATTATGTGATGAAAAGGTAAAGCAGCCAGTGAGGTTTTTTGCAGTCCCATTTTTCTTCCCATGATATAAATCTGGCTACATCAAAACAACCATGTCACTATTGCACTGATGACCGCTAAGAGTGTGCTATCACTTGTGTATCACTAAGTAAAACCTGCCAAACAGTTCTATGACCACTAAACTAAGACTAATGACTTCTTCATCAGCAGCCCCTGGGCTATAATGAGCAGAAAATGACATTGATCTTAATCAGATCAGACACCAGCTTCTCTCAACTCAGTCTCAAAGTCTGTTTGATCTCATGCTTCATTATAGAATCAATTAATTGTTTCATTGCCTAGTCATTGTAGATGTTATTTATAAAACACATTGTGTTGATATTCTTAAGATAGGAGGCAGTCAGGATATTAAAGATAAAATTAAAGATAAAAATATTCAAAAGATAGCAGGCAGTCAGAACGCCAAACAGTTCACATGGAGAATGGCATTATTTTTAAAAGAGGAAGCAATGCCATGAATGAGTTCACCTGATCATCCAAAGTGGTGTGATCAATTGTACCAGCCGATGGCATTTTCTGCCTGTCTAAAAGCCCTGCTTTCACCAGGGCTTCACAGCCTTTGACAAGGAGAGAAGTACCATTCACAAATCCATCCCCAGCATCACCTTTTGCCAGTGCACTTGCACTTCCCTGTAGGAGATCTCAACCTCATTAGAGCTGAGAAGTGAAACATCCTCAGTGCAATGAGGTAGTTTAGAAGCTGAAACAAAAAATGGAGCACCAAATTAATTAGTATACACATTACAGCATGCTGGACACGTGGAAAAATTAAGCCACAATGAGGCATTTCTATTGCTTTGCAACAATTATTTCTAAGCAACTTGGAAATTTGAGTGAATATTTATGAAAAAAGGGATCATTTAAGCATGAGTTTCCAAATAAAGTTTATTTTTAAGGAAGATATTTATAGTTTACTCTATCAGATTTTAATTTACATCTAGATTCAGTAAAGCATTTAGCCATGATGCATTTGAGTTCAAAATGCACTTCCATGAATATATAGCTAGAAACATTCATTTCAGACAAACAGGATTGTAACATTAGCAATAAGAGAAAGAAATTGCTAAGCTTAAGTCCTGCAAAAAATACGCGTATATCTTTTCTACTGCAGGCAGTCATTGCGACGGGTGTGGGCTGGGCTGGAAAACTGTATTTTTTATCTTAAATTTTGTCCCAGTTGTAATGTACATTTGCCAAAAAACAGATCACCTTAGCTTTTTGAATAAGTACTCCTATGACAAATATTTTGGTTTTTACCTTGGACTTAAATTATACAGTGTAGTTTTGTCAACTATTCATTAAGCTTATTTGTTGATAATCTGTCATGCTCTTCTCCTTTGTGATTTACAAATATTCTTTGACCTGACCTCAGTTTGTCAAGTACCCTACTGGCAATGCAGGGGAATGACTGGATGTGACTGGATGGCTTTCAAGTAATGTTATCCAAGAACATGAGTATTCAAGAGGGAAACGTTAGTCTCAAACTAGCTTAATGTAACTTACTTTTTAGGTGTTCCTCTCTCTTTTATACAGAGGCAGCTGAAGTCCACAGTGTTTCACATGCTCCTTGCTAGGTCCATTTCGGCTGGTCAGGGTCTCATTTCTGTTCATTCCTAGAATGCGATCCTTACATAAAAGTTTTATTTCTTGAAGCTTCTTCACTACTATTCTGTCCTCCTTTCCAGGTACAAAGGATAATACATTCAACTACACTGCTTAACTGCTGAAAAACTGCCTTAATCAAATTTGTCCAGCTAATGAAAATCCCGAGTGCCAAAGTTGAGGTCATATGAGGAGGACCATGTCTTGTGGCAGATAGGCCCCTGTGAATGGGATGAGCACACTGTAGCGATTGACTGCTGCTAGGGAACCTGACCTCAAAGGACGTTTCCACCAGCTCACACACAGCCTCTGCTCTCACTCTCCAAGGAGCCTGATGTATTTGGCATGTATTACCTACCCCATGGGCTCCCAGAGCGGGAGGGCAACAAAACTTCCATTCTACAAGTGTAGTAAATGCCAGCTGGAAAGCGTTGGAAAACAGAGTCTGGAACAATGAGTCTCACTCTGAACATCCAAGACCAGATAATCCACTTTGACAAGTCCTCAGCTTCTGGAAGGTGAAAGTTATTACTCTTCTGGAGTGAGGATTCGCGTATTACAAGCAAGCATTTGGTCTCACCAAATTATTGGCAGTTTCCATTGACTTGGTGAGGGATTTAACATATTTTTAAGGGAAACTATGTGCTACTAGGAGACAATTTTATTTAAATATAAATTTCCATTTTTTCTCTGAGGGATAGAGACCTAATACAGCTAGATTACTTATTCAGCAGTCTTTGTTTTCTTTGCTTGGAAGATACCTATTCTCTAAGAATGAGATAAAATACTTCTTTCAGCAAATCTACTTACCTAGCAGCACTTCCATAAATGTCCATGTATTAGCTTGATCGCACAGAGTCCTCATAAGCTGCGAATTACATTTCTTCATGTATGTTAACCATAAGAACAAGAAACTTTACTTCCAGGTTTCTGCCTTCACTTCAGAATCCAAGAGTGATTCAAGACTTGCTAAATAACACTCCCATCCTGTGACTAGGAAGATAGTCACCAATTTCAAACTCAGAGAAGAGACTGCTTTCAGGACTGTGCCCCGTGAAGGAAAAGGAGAGTAATAGCTACAGATCATATATAGATCCATGATCTGTCTTCTCTACTCAGTTTATTAAAAATTAGTATCACCATTTGACCACTGCAAGGATGCCACTTAGGAATAAGTGCTTTTAAGTCTAACTTAATCACAAACAGGAAATGTTGTTTTCACATTTCTGTTGTGTAGGATTCAAAAGTCTTTTGCTTAGTGCTAAGAGTTCACATCCAGTGCTACAGAAATTGAGATTGTGCAACACCTTCCTGAAATAAATCATAAATTTGTATAATTTATTAGGCAGCAAAACTTTCCACAGAGGATAGTACAAGTACACAAACAGTTTTAGGTTCTCATTTCTGGTGAGTGTACCTTCACCAGATCCAGCCACAGTTCTGGGCACCCTTGTAGAAGAAACAAATTAATTTACTGGAGTAAGGCTAGTCCAGGGCCACAAAGATGACTAAGAGACTAGAATACTGTTCATACATGGAGAGACTGAGAGAGCTGGGGCTGTTCAGCCTGGAGAAGAGAAGGCTCAAGGGAGCCTTACCAATATATATAAATACCCAAGGGGAGTGAAGATAAAGGAGACAAACTCTGCTCAGTAGTGACAAGAGACAATAGATATATATTAAAGCACATGAAATTCCATCTGAACACAAGAATACAATTATTTTTTTTTACTGTGAAGGTAGTTAAACACAGGAACACATTGCCCAGAGAGGTTGTGAAGATATGAAAAACGCAATTGGACATGATTGTGACCAACAGACTCTAGCTGCCCCTGCTTGAGCAGAGGAACTGAACTAGAAGGTCTCAATAGGTCTCTTCCGACCTAAGTGACTCTGTCATTAACACCATAATCTGCAGCAGCAACACAAAGAAATTATTCTATTACTGTTATTTTATTTCACATATAACATCAATTTTTGCATCTTCTGTAGTTTTCAGTGGGTTACAAGTAACTGCAAATAGTTCCTATTGATTAGCCTCTAGTTGGTGGATAATGTGGGGAAATCAGGTCAGAGATAGCTTCAGCAATGGAACAAACACGTCATCTGCAGCATTAGTGGTCAGCTAAAGTGTTTGCAACCAAAGTCATACCAAGGGCAAATCCTCTTTCCAGCAACTCATTGTGTTAAAAGAGATAATCCTTGCATTGCCTGTGGTCGCTTTTCATTCAGTTCTCCTGTTAGGAGTAGAAGGACCTATGTAAAATAAACCTTGTGAGAAAGTGTAAGCTGTGCTAAACTTAGAGGATGAGTGCCAACATATTTTTATGTTGTTTTTTTTTTTTCTCCTGAAGAATGCAAATACAGTCCTGAGCCACCGAGCAACTAAATGAACAAATGACAAGATTCTCTGTTGCTTTCAAACACTGGTATGCGCATACAGCTACTCCCAGCTATACTCTTACTGTGCTTTCATTCCAGAGCAGTGCGCTATCTCATGCAGTGTCCTCAGAGCCCTTACCCCTTCTGACCTCTGTCAGAAGCTAACTGACACATCTCAGGTTGGAAAGAGAAATTTCTCTCTTCACCTTCTACTGGGGATAGAAGTCTCCACAGCCAGTTCGGAAAGGAGCGACCCTTAACTCACCAAATGGATTTTATCATCTATGGACTCCTTTAGTTTCCTTTCTGGACAGAATTATCCTCATTCGTGGTTAAGAGATCAGCATCAGAGATAGGCAGATAACACTGTNATGGTTAAGAGATCAGCAGTGCAAATTATATTCAGAGATAGGCAGATAACACTGTTTCTTTTTCTTTTTCTTTTTTTTTTTATGTTCTCATCCTTAAATGAACATACAACTTCAATTTCAGTTACTTTAACTCAGCAGCTTTCATAAGTTTGCAGAAATTTTATATTAACTGTCAAGAGCTACTTTCATTTCTTTCAGTACCGTGTTTAAAAAGTCAGAAGAGCTCTCCTGAGTTTTTACTGGTATTTTAGAGGAAAACCAAAAATGTATTACTGAAAGCCTGTATAATAGCAGAGTTTGGCTAAAATAAAAATTAAAAGAAATTTAATAAGTTTACTGACTTCTTAACAAAAGCGGAAACTTCAGAGCAGAAAGTACTAAACAGAGAGCACTTTACCATGGAAGAAGAGCCTCATGCAGCATGGTGAACATGTTCTGCAATGTTTTTTCTGTTGCCTGAAGACAGGAAATCCATTCATCAGGATTACGTATTCTGCAGGGAGAAGCAGACAGTGATCACCTCTTAAGGATACTCTATGCTTTTCACACTCAGCACAGAAGGAAATGATAGAGTATTGTCTCGTGTCAGCGAACTCAACAGTCAGGAAAATAGAATAAGGGGAAAATCTCATCTGACAAGAGACAGCGGCACCCGAGCAATGCTCTCTGTCCCTCCCTCTCTTAAGCATACACCAGGACTGCAAGCCTGCTCACACACAGTCAAAGATCTGTGCAGGACACAGCACCCAGCCTGTGAGTACTCAAGTGCCCTAGCTCTCACTTGGCCATGAGTGTAGGCTGTGTTTCTCCCACTCCAACTGCCACCCTTTGAGGAGGGATCTCATATCTGAGGTACTGGCGTTTGCTGTATGATGGGAAAGAAACAGCTCTTGCTCTATGTGGATCAGCAGGGAGACTGAGATGGAAATGAGAGAAGGATGTCTTGGGTGACTTCTAACAACCTTAGGAGACTCCTGGATAAGCAAAAGCTCCCCTAATCATTCATTCAGACAGGTCAGGAGATAGGTGAAGCAGTGAGAAAGCTGCCTGCAGGCAAGCTCTCTGACTGACAGAGTAACATTTAGGGTTGGACAAATACCTCTGCTTTATTTTTAAGCATACAACTGGTTTGGTGCAACTCTACATCTGATATTCCACCCCACCCTAACAGTAGAGTCAGCTCCTCCAGGCCCCGTGTTGCAACCTGCTTTCCTCTCTTCCTGGCAGTCAGTCAGTGCAAACAAATGGGCGCATTGTCTGAAGGGGTGAGTGGTTTCATCAGGACTTCCAGCTCTGAAAAAGAAAACAGACAGATGCATTATGTTGTCTCAGTTTCAGTCCCCTGTAGAAGTGCCATGATTATTTAACATACAAGAGGGTTGTGGGTGGGGATCCTCTGTTGCCTGTGGGCTGCTGCATGTTCACAGTTTTGATGCTTAGGATAAAATAGCATTGTATTTCAAAACACGTAGACATTCCTCAATAAATCAGAACTCCACAGGAAATTTCAGGTAAGAAACTCCTAGTTATCAAAACAATAAAAAACCCACCACGGAAACAAGGACAGCTTACACAGGTACTTAATGCTCTTGGAAAACTCTATTTTTGCTAAGAAAAACACACTTACAGATAAAGATGGTATTGCTAAATCCTTAAGATTACAGCAAATATTTTGGATAAGACATCAAAATAGTTGTCCTTTACGGAATTTATGGTTTCCTATGATTTTATGAGGGTAGACAGAACGATCCAAAACATGTACAAGTAAATTGAATGTTTTATATCAACATTCAAGTGTTTTTCCTTCCCTCAGCAGACAATGACAAAAGTATCAATGTCTACAACACTGCAGAACTCAGTCTGTTCACATCGTGCACTTTTAATTTATTTTTTTCCTTCCCATTAACAAAGAACTCTTGAACACCAGTTGTACCCTGACCCAGAAACTTTTACGGGTAAGCTCCAGTCATACTTGTTTAACCCGTTAAGCAGTGCAATGGTAACACTCCCAGTACATGCACCAAACACAGAGAGCCGCTGTACAAATACCTCTGCAGTTTGCCAGTAAGAGTTTCTGTATTTCCAAATCAACAACAACAAAAAAGCGCTATAAATTTAACAGCAAAATATACGTAAGTGCCTTTACAGACTTCACTGTTAATATTTGCTGGACTTGTGGTCAGTTATATGGAAGTATGTGTCAAAATCAGGAGGCTTTCTTCTGATTTTTGCTACTTAAAAGTTTGCAGCTTATGGAAAAAAAGGAGAGGGACAAATAACTGAAGGTCAGTGTGCTATTTGAAAGTCTTAATATTTCTCAGAGACTGTTGCTGTCTGCACCTCCTGAAAATAAATCTGGAAGAGGGAGGGAGGGCAGAAATAAACATTTCACAGTATCATGACTGATGGAGGACCAAGCATTCAAAACCAGAAATCTCTTAGGAACAACTCACCAAATAGGAATCTTGATCGTTTTAGACTTCTGCAAGGGAAGCAACAGTAAGATGGAACATATTCTGACTTTGGCAAGGCAACAAATGTGCTGATATTGACCTTGAAAGACTTGTCTCCGGAATGTTGGAAGCATTTCACATGATTTTCCATTAAACAGAGGAGAAAAGAAGACAAACCCAGGAAACATTAACAGGTCAAGTGCTGGTCTTCATATGAATTAAATATTGATCCACTGAAACTGATGAATAATTTTGCATTGACAGAGAACAGTAATTGAATTGGTTTTATATAAGATCATTTACCCCAAAAGTGACTTCCTCCAGCTATGTCACTTTGCTCAGTGCAATCTCTGTCACTTTGGAAACTGTGCCACTGTGAGCAACTAACTCTGGCTGATTGCTGATGATGGACACATCTTATCTACCTAAATGTGTCTGAGGCACTTAATAATTCCTGCAAATATCTCCCCAAAGCTAAAACAAGCATGTTATGAGAAAAGACAGTATTTCTTTCATTTTGCCTCTACAGAAGCAGTGTAAAGAAAGAGCATTTGTAGTTTGCACTTTCATAATTACTACAGTGTCCAGTTATCTGACTGAGAACATAGAGCACAACTGCATTTTGACCCAGGTTGTCCTTCCATGCGCAACACTGGCAGGGCTATTTTATGGTCTCTAGCACCTGAGAATAAGGAAAAGGGCAGACATCCCTCTGTTCTGTGGAGCTGCGAGAGGAGAGTCAGAAGACAAAGGCAACCTCTGTTGCTCTCCTTGCAGAGCTTTCCCTATCTGATTCTTGTTCTAATCATACCTACTATTTTTTAATTTTTAACACCTGTCAAACAAATACTAGCTCCCTTCCCCTTCTGCTGGACTTTAAGCCATAATAACAACAGACATTGCCTTAATATATTTAACCCCTGGACCACAATAACTGCAAATAAGCACAAGGCAGAGATAAAACAGTAAAACATTTATGGCTAGATTTAGAAACAGTCTCCAGGTCTGTGTGCCTAGCTTTGTGCTTCTCTGCTTTCAATGGGCAAATCAGGAATGCAGCTGCCTACAGCACAGGGTTACCTGAGTTTCGCACCCAGAGCTTCAAGTGACTGGAAGCAAATACTCTTAAAGACATGCTTACAGGTCTGAAGAGAACATCAACCCAAAAGAAGAGACAAAGCAAAGGCTAGGAGGCCAAGTGATTGCACCATGGGGCAGCACACGTCAGCTGAAGTCTCCATACGCCTCAGCCAGCCAGAAGCATCACCACATGATGCATGTGGCTCATGACAGCACACCCAGCTCGGCCGGGATCACACCCACTATGTGATCAAGCTGCACTTGGGCAATAACTGTCTGCAGCTTCAGAAACCATCAGACAGATGAATAGGGCAAAGAATAACATAGTCTAAACCCCCCCTTACCTACCTACTTTGCTTTTTCCATACGCAGTATAAAATCAGACAAAAAACGCCTGAGAAATTTCTGCTTATGCACTTCAGACTATTGCACTGCAGACCATTCAAGAAGGAAGAAGAACAGTTAGTAAACCAAATAAGAGATTATTTTTACTTTGCCATGACCTTTGAGAAGCAGTACATGCAGAGGCCCTTTCTCCTTAAACACAAAAGAGTAAATGGGTTATTTCCTGACTCATAAGTCCAAGACAATATTCTGTTCACTTCTGTTCATTTTCTGTTGACTACCACACTCAAGCCTCCCCTGATTTTTTAGTTAGAATTTGTTTCTGATGCACAAAGATTCACTGTTTCTTCATCCTATCTCTGCAATCAGTTTCAGGAACTGCCTCCGTCACTGGATATTAATTCTTTCTCAAGATTATCCGTTAACCAAAGACATCCGGTGTTTCAGCTAAACAAGTTCATTCCTCACCTAGTGTTTTCAATAGGGTTTTCTTGTATATGTTTTACCTATGCTTCCTCTAACATCCTTCAGCATACCAATACACTGGGGACACAGTGATCTTTAGAGGTAGGCTAGCTACAGAACTGGTTAAGTCCTGTCATCCGGAAACAATTGCAAATATTACCCTACTTTGGTTTCTATCATAATGAGAGTAGTTGTTGCTGCAAAGTCGCTACTGCAACCATGGGGGATGCCTTACTTCTCTAAATATAGGATTCTGTATTTGGGGCAGGATGAAGTATTTCACCCCAAGTGCTTCCCAAAGAACTTACGGCTCTGTCGTGAGGCAGCAAAACAAAGGCTTAGATATTGATCCTCTTGTCTCCCTCACATTGCCAGATAGCCCCTGCATGCTTCCAGGAACAGAAAACTTCTCCTACAGCAATAATCTGGAAAAGAAGGTAAAAAAGAAAAAAACCCACAAACCACAAAGTTTTAAAACCCCGTTCTTCTTAATTCACTTCAGTTTCCTTGAAAGCAATTGTGAGATCGAATGATTCATGTCCTCACAAAGGAGGACATGAAGAAATGATTTTCTGGGGGGAACTCTCAAATTTCTGAAGGTTCAAGTGAAGGATTTCTCCTCCTTCAACCTTTCAGTGCATATCTGTAAACAGGGAGTGTACCTTCCCTGCCCAGGTCCTGCACCTCTTCAGGACTCCCCAGGGAATTCCTAGTGAGACCGTCAAGTACTTGTTCATCGGATGAAACAGCTGAATGGTTTATGAAGGCTTCTTTTGAAAAGTTTTTGATATCTGCTTGTTAAGCAATGCATTTGTGTAATGTTATCCCTGCTGAAACTGACGTGGATGAAATTGGGCGAACAGCACGTTACATTAAATTACAAGGCTTAACATTTCACTAATTGCATTGGCCTACTTCTATGAATCACAGATTATTCTCCTGCTCATAAAGCATATCTGATTCTTTTACGTAGCTGTTCCTGCAATGTGATACAATTGCAAGGGTCAGCAAGTGGACAAAATCTCATGATTAAACTACCTAAGCACAAGCAGACAACATCTCCAATTTTCATCAATACTTGGATCACATGCGTAAAATAAGTAACAAAGCTGTCTTATCTTCTGCTACTTGTACACAGATATTTAATTCTTTACCCTTGCTTCCATTTACAGAGGAACAACAAAACTTTAATTGAAATAAGAAAGCAGCTGACTGGCCCTGACTCGGCTATGTGGTTTTTTCAGTTCCATGAGGGAATTTCTGCAGGATGTAATGGAAACAAAGCACCAATACAAAGACCACAAACGGGTGGGGGTCAGCCATCAGCTGACATGCCAAGGACCTCCTACTCTGTGTCTCTACGCTGAACTCCATCTTCTGAATGGGTGGAACCTCTGGCTATTCTATGCATGTAACTCCCTATGAGCTGGAAAGAATGCCATTGCTCCTCTGCTAAGTCAGAGGAGCTATTAGGATAAAGGCATTCTAAAGGGTAACTGAGTTTTCCTTACCTTGACCAGTTTCTCTGAAATAGGAGTGCTAAGATAAAGAAAGTAAATGGGCTGCCTGCTAACTGCGAACTGAGCATGACTTACCTGAAAAACTGAAACAAACGCACTAGAAAAAGTAATTCCAAATGCTTCAAAGAAATGAGCCATTACAACCTTTCTCATCTTCTCAAGTGCAAAACCAGTTCTTGAGATGAGTCTACTGAAGTTAGCACAAGCCCTTAAAGCAAGTTTCACTGGGCCTTGGTTCAGGGTCTTTCATATACAGCCAGGTGTACCTGAACTTTCCTACTTCTTATGAATAAACCCAAGAGACCATTTCTGAACATGGAGAGTTGTCTCTAACAATCTGTTTTTTACTGTTTTTTCTCTCTGTGTAGCATTTTGAAGATCAGTCTTTCAGCTGATGCTTTTCATTCTTCTATGCACAAAAGCTCCCTGCTGCCAGGAGCAGAGGAAAAAAAAGTTATCGGCCAAACTCAAACCCCTCAAATTGCAGGCTTCTTTGTAGTTGATTACTTCTCTAAGCTGCTCTGCTTCAGAAGCAAATCTTGTTATTACTCGTTTAATGATCTCATTGATCATTAAACATTGCCTTTTACTAGAGCTACAGTAACACTGGAAAGATGTTTAAGAAGGGATAATTTCTTCCATATGCATTCATGACCCTTCTGTATGTTTTTTACAAAATATCATAAACAAAGCAATACAATATGCATAAGCAAAGCAAGCTGCAACTGTTCAAATGTGTTTGCATTCACATACACGGTGTTTTTAAAGTACACTTACTTTTTTTTACAGTTGTATTTCAAATTAGGAAAAAAGCAATGAGAACATTAATTCACAATAAAAAGTTTAAACATGTCAATTTTTCAAAAAAAACCAAAACCCAACCCCATATTTTCAATCCCGCCACGACACCTTTTTGAGCAAAACTGTTTGTAAACTAAAGATGCATTTACCAAGCTTTAGATCTGTCTGAAGGTGAATTTCTCTGGCTGAATTTATGGCTTGCTAAAAGAGAAGGCAAATTACTGAGCTCTGTTACATATAGACACAAAAGCTCAAGTGCCTTTGCAAGTTTCTAAATACAGGCCTAATAGCCCTCATTAAGGGGCTAAAAAATGATGAAAGATAACATTATTCACTTCATAGATCTAATACTAAATATTCATTTGCTCAAGACTACACTACAATTAGAAAGAAATAAAATAAAAAGGCAAGGATGGGGGTGAGAAAATTGCTAAGGAAGTGAGCATGATGGCTTTATCTACATTTATTGTGACTCTTCTGGCTCAAATGGATTTGTTCTCCCGGACAGACAAGTAGATGCACTAACTACAGTTTACCAGTCTCTATAAGATGGTCACATCTTCTCCACTGCAAAAGCTGGCTTGCCATAAAAGCCTGGTTGGGATTTCTCTTCCTGCAGAGAAAAGCCTGCGGTGTGGTCACACACTGCCATTTCAGCTCTGGGGGAGAAGCACACCCTTACTTCTTCCCAAATAGAACCATCAGGGAACACTTCTGCTGCCAGTGTTTCTACTGACATACAGAGTCAGCAAGATATCTCACAGTCGAGGCTTACAACAAAACACGGGCGAAAGCACAGAAGGCTGTGTCTTGTTTCAAATCTTTGTTTCAACTACGAATGTTGGGGTGTAAGGTGAAGCAGTGACCAGGAAAGAAGTGTGGAAGGGCCAGCCGCGAGTCAATAGCCAGAGGGATCCCACAGTGCCCAGGGAATCACGGGGCACAAGATCTGCCCTGCCGTGCAGTGATCCCATAATAGCCTGTGAATGCTCTGAAAGGGACATCTGCCGTACTAAATCTTGGATTTAATTTTAATCCATGTGGCTTCCTCTGCATTTATCTAGGGCTTTCAAACAGAGCGGAGAGCCTCCATGGTGGCCACGGAAGAAAATGTGTTATTTAGTTAGTGGCTTCACATTTGTATATAGAACACACAGAAAGCATCCTTTTGCTGACTTGTGCCTCCACAATCACCAGACACACACCCACAAGGGCGTACATGGGGTTCAGTTGACTGCAAGAAAAGTATGTTACTCCATGACCAAAGAGCAAATTGCCAAAATGCAAACTGCTGAATTGCAGAGTGTTTCACCACAGATCCCGCTACAAAAACCCCTCTGCCACAGTCCAAGGAGAGGGTGCCTGACCTGAGCGGATACCTCTCTACCCAACTTTATATGTGTTTTGTTTAATAAATTATGATCTTAGAATCATAGAAATCTCTAGGTTGGAACGGACCTTTCAGACCATCTTGTCTAACCACCAACCTAACACTGACAAGTGGTTTGTTCTCCCAGTCGTAAAGCTTCCCAAAGCTGGACAGAAGTGAAAAGCACTTTAGGAAAAGACCCTCATGCAACAAACCATGATACACAGTCCCGGCATGACTGCATGCAACTGGCAGTTCAGCAATTTTTTCATGCTGTCAACAGCTGTTGCAGGCCAAAAGGGCAACAGAAATGGAGAGTTTAATCTGTAAGAAATCATCAACAGAAGGAGCTAAGGTTAAATCAGTTCAGTGCATTACTAACTTCATTATTTTAAACTTGTGGGTGCAAATCACTTCACATTTTAGGCAGTGCAGGAATTTGATTGTTCATTGAACAAAATCTGCCAGAAAGGAAAAAATTAATTTTCTCTTAAGGAGAAGAAACCTGCCTCCTGATCCTGTAAAGCTGTACTCACCTGAGTAATAGGTGCTTTGTGAATCCTGCTGTTTGTATAACTGCACTCCCTGCCAGACCCTAAGGTGTTCAGAGCAGTACTGAGAGGAGGGAATATGTGTGGTCTGAGCACAGCTTCCACTGGACAGCGAGCAAGTTACCCCTTCAAAAACACAAAGTTAAAAAGTTGGTCCTCAGGGCAGTTCTGCAACAGGTTGGGAAACTTCTGCCACTCACCCACATTTAGGATTTTCTACAGGCAAAACTAAGAAGGGCTTTGACCTTCTAAGTCATTTGAGGTACAACTGTAGTACAAAGAAATGTTTGTGCTTTATACCAAACCCAATGGAGGAAAGTCTTGGAACGAAGGCACAGTGTTGATTCATTAACCAACTCACATTGAAAGTAAAAGTTACATTACCAATGTTTTTACTAATGCTTTAACCATGTATTACCACTGGCAACTACTACCTGCCATGGTAGGAGGAAACAGCTATTTGTTAAAAGCAATTCCCGACGAATATCTTCTTTCCTTTTGAGAACCAGAACCTGTATACACAATGTACTGCTGCGTTCCACACTGTTCTACAATTTAAAATAAATTAAACTTCTCAGCTGTTCAAAATCTTGTCAAATGAGTTTGTTTCATATTACTTCTATTTACTTCTCTCCAAGAGCAAAGTCTCTGAGAACAATAGATATTGCTTCGGTTGTCTCCCAATGAAACGGGGGGGAAAATATCCCATCTGCTTCTCTGCAACTGAAGAGGCTGCTTTATGTACAATGAACAACTGAAAACAGAGTTTTAGTTAAATCACAAATTTCAAAGCATGAATCTGCAGTCAAGGCAAGTCCCAAAGCAGTAGAAAGAGAAAAGTACTAGCACTGAGGTTGGCCTCTACAATTTGGCTCAAAACTGAGATTACACCAGTCCCAATGAGAACACACTTGGGGTAGTGTTCTTTTTTGTAAACTTGCTCTTAGCTGTAAAGGCTTCTGGTGGTTGAAAGCTCAGCTACTGACACCGGGGGAAAACATGTACTGCATGGAAATTAGTTGACCTACAGCAAGTGATTAATGGTGCAAGCTACCAGGATCTGGCACCTCCTCATCCCAACGGAGAGCACTTTGTTTAGCACTGCAAAGACTGCCCACAACCATTTATTTATACAAAGAAAACGAGGCTTCGAAGTAGATTTATGCAGTACACATTCAGACCTATTTCTTTAGCACCAAAAAGCTTAGTTCCAATGCTGCCTGTGTTCCAGTTATGCACAAAGATGAAAGCAAAGCACAGCAACATTGAATGGACTTTGCTAAGGTCAAAGTACAAATGAATTGGAAAAAGAAAAAAAAAGAAAAGAAAAGAAAAAAGGCACAAAACCCAAGAATGATAAGAAGCAGTAACATCGGAGACCCCTAATTACTAATGTGCGTTACTCATGGACAGAATTTGCTTGAATTCTTTCTCCCCCTCTTCACAAAAAAAATTATCTTAAATCACTTTGTTCTTTATTACAAAGGCTTAGAAGTTACATTTTCTCTTTTTCCTTTGTTGCTTTTATTTCAGGCCCCTCTGTTTTAATGAGATTGCAACTATTTAAGGTGTTGTTCTATAATTAGATCAGGTGCTGTAGGACTTCACTTTAGTTAGAAATAATCTAAGGCAGACGTTTCTTGGCTTGCTTCACACTTTTTACATTTAAAAAAAACACAACCACCCATCATCTGATTCAGCTCGTCAGTATCTGTTTTTTTATTATTATCGTCTCCTTTTAAATGGCACTTTAAAGTATTTCTTACCTTTGAACACAAGCTGAAAAATTGCAATACTAAATCTGCAGTACTAGTCCAAAAAGTTATCTGAGAGGATGATGCATTTGCTTTGTGTGTGTCTGTGTGTGAGTGAGAATGGGGGAGAGAGGGAGAGTCATGATGGCATACTTGTCACGGGGGAGTGGTTTGCATATTAATAAACAGCATATATGAGCCTTTTCCACCGAGGCTGGCACTCAGAGGGCCTCCTGTGCACTGAGGAAGGGACCACGTACCACTGCACCCAAGTGAGTTCTGTTTCGGATTTGCTTATAGCCACAGCCTGGCTCCTCTCTTTCCCTTTTCTTCTTCTCATCCTATTCTGCCCTCCCCAGGGCTACCGTTATACTAGCTGTGTGGGGGTTTAGTTTCATCAGATTATGCAACATGTAAAGCAAGTATTTAATTTTTAGAGTTTTGTTAGGTTAATTCATCATGAGCCTCTGACCAGTGCTATGAGCATAACGAGGGATAACCATAAGCTCTACAGAGCAGCTGCAAGTGTAACTCAAGGAACCCATCTATATACCTGCTTCGCTACTTACAGGCATCTTTAAACTGCCAGCTGTACTGAGGACACCTGTACAATCACATGCACTGATACAATCAGACTTCAGAAATTATGAACTGCTTTTGTAGAGTCAAAATGGCAGACCACTAACCTGTTGTTAGAGCGAGCCCCCGTTTCTCACCAGTGCCCGATGCTGTCAGTACTGGGCTACTTTGATAATCAGGGTACGTCTCAGAAAGGCACTTTCCAAAGAAAAGATAACTCCATCAGCGCAGCAGCAAAAAGTCAGTGTGGGAAAGTTTGTGCCGTTCTGCAGGAAGTTTTCAGTAAGTGAAAAAACATTTCAAAATGGTATTCTATTAGATATAAAGGCTGAGTTATATGTGTTCACTTATGTAACCAAGCAAAATCTAGGCTAATGTCAGAGAAATTAGATTAATATTAAGCAACACCAATCAATTCCTCCAGGTCATTTTTGTGCACTGTTCTGTCCATTTTCCAAATTCCTGTCTCCTGTTCACCACTGGATTAACATACTCTCATCCTAATCCCCACCATTATTCTATAGAGGAAAACCTCCTGCATCTGCTTCCACTTGCTCTATTTTTCTTCTTATCAAAACTCACAGGGATTTTTTTGCTGTTAATTTTTGTCTTTTACTTCAAAATTATATTCTGAATAGCTGTTCAGGATTCTTTTTTCTTTAAAATTTAAGTGCTGTCATTTGCCCGTGTGCATAGTCCTCCTGCGCATATTTCCTCTGTTAAAACCCATTCTTTATTCACCTCTTATTTCAAACTTAGAAAACTGGAGCTATCAAGTATTTTTCCTGGTCTTCTATGCTCCTTAGAACTGTTTGTAAACAGTGGTACTTTCATACTCAAAAGTTGCAACTTTTGTAAAGGAAAAAAAAATAGACACAGAAGTCTTCTGTAAGTTTACTTTTGTTTACTCTTTTGTTTTCTTTAACCCAAAATAGAATCCACCTCTCCTTAAAAACACATATGTAGTTCCTGCTGCAGATGCACGCACACCCGCACATACAGTCTAATCTATTTGGGCAGAAATAAGGCTGAAGCTTTCCAAATTTTAAACTGGAAATATACACAAAGTAATTCTTAGAGTTCTGGGTTTGTGCACACGCCAAGCATGTCAGGCAGTTGTCTCCACTGCAGCACGCTCCTATGCCACTGCCGATCACACTCTGCTGCTCTGAGGTTTGGCTTTTACGATTTCTGGTTGCCATCTGCCATACACAACCTTCCTGTAAGCAGCTAGCAGAAGACGTTGAAGACAGTGCTGGCTTTCAAAATACCTTTGATCCAGATCTCACCAGGAAGTAATTACGCTGCCTAGGAGCCACTGACATATTGCTGGTGTTGGATTAGCAAGTGGCATGCCGTGCTGCTAAAAGCTATGCTTATTTACATCAGCTGAAGGCTTATAACATATGCTTCAAAACTCAAACACATGAATCACCCTTCTGCCAGTTAGTCTAAGGGGAAGGGACGATGGGGGTGGGAGGAGGAGGGGGGAAAAAAAAAAAGAATCTGCAAAATCTCATAAATTATTTTTCAAGTGCCATCATTTTGGATAATCTTACTTATTTGGAGTCCATCTGCTGAAACTGCCATAAAGTAAGCTACAACAATGAACTGAAAAAATGAAATGCTTAGCTTTGTACCTCTCTAGAAGAAACTGAAAACATTGCTGTAAAGCGTAAACATTAAATGGAATAGGAGAGCAAACAAGGACATTCAGCAATATCAAACAGAGACATGTATACTTTGGATGTGGGCAACAGACGGCAAAGGGAGAAAGAAAACATAGAAAGGATGGCTTGAACTGTCTCACAATCTTTCTTAGTTGATGTTTCTCAACAGGAAAGAGCAAATGTGGGACACCAGCCTCTGTAACTGTACGCCTCAGGTAAATGAGTGGGTTTTGTGTGCCAGGATACTCTGGGGCAGAGTGGGGAACCTGCAGCACTGAGCACTACCCCAGAGCCAGACTCTGTCTGGTGTTCCCATAAGCAATGGCAAAATCAGCTGCAAACTGCTGCTCAGAAAGTACTTTCTTCTTAAACATAGGGACACATAAGTTAGGGTTTTACATACTGAGTAGTTTGTGACCATAACTTGTGGGGTCTTGGATCTTTACCACTTATGGCTAAATCTAGGTGGTCCCCAGGCTTCTGCCCAGGTGTTGCTCAGGGCTGTAGGTCCAGACTTGCCAGCGCTGGTCCTCTCAGGAAGACTGGCAATGTTCAAAGAGCTCTTTAGTGAGGTCCTGGGTCTCCTCAGGGTCACTCTGGTTGTGAATACAGTTTCAAAAGACCTGAAAATACACAAGATCTGTGCCCCAGCCCACCGCAGTAATGCCTCCTGGGCAGGGTAGTATGTGCCAGGCACCACAGGGCAGAGCAGGAGGACACCAGGAATTAGTGACCAGGAGACCTGGTGGGTGGTGCTGGAGAACTCTGCAAAGCAAATAAAATCTTGTCTAGTCTCACCCTTGCCATCTACAGAGAACAGATATTGTGCTGAAAAGCGTACCTAATTCTTTTTCTTTCGTGCCTAAAATGTTGTTTATTTTTGGCAAGTTGTACAGCAAATTCACAACATGCGGCAGTTCAAGAGCAAAGTAGTTTAGACTAGCAGGCGGAAGATTTGGCATTTGTACTCCCCTTTGTACATATACACACACTTGCACCATGGCTGGGATAGGAAAAAAAAAAAGCTCATTTTTACACATCCAAGGAAAGGCGCTAGGTGGCCAAGACAGTTGCTATACAAATTACCCTCCTGGACTGGCTTAAGAGTTCAGGAAGTGGACATGAAATCATCCTGGTGAAATCAGCAGCTGCCTCCGGAGAGCTGACTAAACCACTTAACACACAGCAACGTGACTCACAACTGCACTCTGTGCTTTGTAGGGATATTGTGAGGAGGCGCTGATTTATCTGAAGACTACAGAGACAGATGCAAGGCATGAATTTTACAGGGATGGCCCATGTTGGCAAGAATTAGGATTATATCGGCTTTTGTTCTACCACAAAACCCTTCAGGGAATTCTTATACTATCTGATGAGGAAATAAAGGATTTAAATAGTCTCTCCTGAGAAATTACCCTAACTGCTCCTTAGTCTGCATCTTTCCTGAGATCTCTCTTCTCACAATTTTATTGACAAGTATTTTACACTCTCAGGTATGCAATTTATTCATTTGAAGTTCATTACAGCTTGGGAGGCTGCACAAAAAAATATTTAGAAGTTGTATACATAAAATTGGGGCCAAGCAGCTGCAAATCAAAAGACAGAAGATCAGACAGGAAGCAAAGGCATCACATATGCTCAGGTCCTAAACTGAAGAGCCTGGCAGGCGAGGCAGGAGCAGCACACTCCTGAGGCAACCGAGCCGAGCCCTGTCCATCACCACCTCTCTGCCAACTTGTACCTGCTGACATGTGCTCCTTCTTCCACTTCAGTTAAAATGGGTAGGGTGAGCTTAAAACATCTGAATTCTTGTAGTTTTGACTGCAGTTTCTTGTGGGGCAGTCACATGAGGAGCAGCAGCTACGAAGTAGCTTGGACCCAGTGGACCCTGGTATCCTCCTTCAACAACAGTCTTGACAGTGACCACCCACTCACTGTCCAGTCACATTAGATTCACCTTCAAAAAAAATATTTCACAATCAATATTTTTCTAATCCTTCTCTTTCATGAAGATGTGTTTTTCCCTTGTGTTTTTGAGAGATTTTTTTTAGAGTTCCAATTCCCTGCATCAGCAAACCAAGCCTGGGGCTTCCTTGGACAAATAAGTGCTTTAAGATCTCCTACAGTCTTTTTTTTAACAACTCCACATGTTGATAAATCAGGCTTTCAAAAGTTTTACTCATCAGGTCATTTAACATACTCGTACCAGCAACACCTTTAAGACTCTTCTCATGTCAGGAAGCTAATTTCCACCACAGGTTGAAAATAACCAGTACACTGGGTAAAGACATGCAAAATCCCTCTATATGTGCTTTAAACCATCTTTATACCTAATCTTGAAAATTGTGCTAAGAAGTGTCAGAGCATAACCACTAAATTTGTGATTTGTTATTGCAAAACTCAGCTCTAAATCAAATTGCATAAACATGTACTGCACATCATTGGAATATTAAACAGAAAGGAGTGTGCAGATTTTGTCTTTTTTCTCTCCAAGATCCAGATTGCTATCTGGCACAGAAATATAAGTGATCAAATTAAAATGTTTATTTTCCATAATTGAGGCAGAGTGGGAAAAGCGATCATGGCTTTTCAGAAAGAGTGTTTATGTCAGACTGAGAGCTGCCAGGAATTAGAGAGAATTACTTAAGCTCTTAATTTTATTTTCTGTCAAAACACAGACTGCTGTGCAAATCTTTCATTGGAAGGTTTGCAGTCTTCCATTAATCTGTCAGTATTGTCCAATCATTCTCCCCCAGAAGGAGAATATTCTTTGCTAAGAAAAAAAAAAAATCAATAAACACATTATTTGGCAGAAAAAACACCCACAAACCAACAAATCATTTCTGTTTTTACTTTTCAAAGGCTGAAAACATCTCTTAAGCCTATAATGTTTTTTACTCTGTGTTAAAAGCAGATGTTTATGCTCAAGAAAAGTAAAATGGACCATCCTGATTCTGGGATTCCCGTTAGGAAACAGAGAACTGAAGAGTCATTAGGTTCTCCATTCAGGGAGTACATTATGTAAGATACCTGCTGTACCCCTCAGCTTTTTCCAGGGAAAGGTAAAAGTATTTGTCCTAGTGTTACTTGCATCTGGATAAAGAGTTTGAATTAAGCCAGTCCCCCCACCAGGCAGAGTCACCAACCTTCCACACAAGCGAGGAACCAAAATGGGACAAACAGCCATCCCATGGCTGATTCTTGCTGGCCAGGATTGATTTCTCACCATCTAACTCTTTGCTCTCTCAAAAAGGTCAATACATCACTATTTCTATTTGTAATTCCAGCTCCGAATTTAGACATAAAACATAAATTCAGAGAGTCTTTAGAGAGATTAAATTTTTATCCAAGGGGAAAAAAAAGAAGACGTAACTGCAGCATTTGATTTGATCAACAACCAGAAGAGCTGCACCGTGCCCTGCAGACAGGGCAAGGCTGCTTTATAGCTGGCTCCTGACTTCTCAGCATTGCTGGAGTAGGAACAGGTATCCAAGCACACCTTGCCCCAAACCTTTCTCACAATTATGTTAGATTGGTTAAATAAAAAGGAAGAAATACTAGGTGCACATATTTTCTGTCTCTCCTACTTTACTAAAACTGTATTTATAAAGTTACAGCTATGATACAGTTATATCACTTGGACAGGGAAACGTTTTTTAAAATTGAGGAAAGAGAAAGCCACTTTACCACTCTGCTCCCCAATTGCAGGGATGAGGAATTCACACAGTTGAAAAGGGCAATAAGCAAGACAGGCAAAACTGAACTTAATGTTTCTCAGATGAAAAAAGGCAAAGTCTCTTTCCTGGTTAAAAATCTTTCTCAGTACTGCATAAAGTAACACAACCCTCCCTGACCCCTAAGGATCAGAATCAAAAATCCATGTTTCATACTTGGATAGGTCACTCCTGACATAATAGCCTAAGTAAAAAACTCTCTTTTAATATGTGAAGACTGTTATGTCTGTACATACAAAGAAAAAAAAACCATAGACCCAGGCAGCTTCTCTCCTTTCCCTTTCTAAATTGAGTTTTACTAATGGACACTAGCACTATTGGGCCCCATGACTGGAAGCAAGGAAGACAAGAAACAGTTTTCCCACTGAAATCCCAGTGTTACCATTAATGGCAAATTTTCAGCTAATACTGGTTATAAGAACTTCAAGCTGTATACGTGGCACAGTACATCTAGGACATCACAGAAATATATGAGAAAACACATAGATTGGCTCAAATTGCAATGCGCTCTCCACCCCAGCCAGATACACACCCAACAGCCTGATTTGGGTGTCTATTTCAAACATCTACTAGTGCATCTCATCTCCAGGTCAACTTTGCAGAAACGCCTTGTAAAGAAATAACGACTGCTTTAATAGCAGCACTAAGAACAAAAAGAAAGAAAAATGTCCACCAGTCTTTTCAGCTTTGGCTAGATTATTGCTCAGAGAGGGCATGAACTCTGGTTCACACTTCATAAAGCAAGACGAATCTTGGCAAAAAGATACCTGTAGGCTTGCGTGAGTAGAAGCTGATTTATTATTACACTTTCATCTTATAAAATCATGAAAATGGAATGTATAATATCAGCTCCAGCAACCCAAACACTCTGAACTGATACAACAGCTTAATCTTATTTAAAAAAAATAAACAGAAGTATCTACTGACTGAATCATCACTCACTAATCATCGAGGGCCTTTTTCACCTTCCTAGTCAGACATGGCAGCACCTTACTTTCTCACACCCTTCAGTAAGCACTGGCATTCCTCCAGGAGATCCTGAAGCCCAGCCTGCTCTGCTGGTGGCCAGTCCCAGGCCCTGAGTTCACAGAGGCAGTCCAAAGTTGTATTAGTACAGAAAAATTAAACACAGCTCCCTCAAGGACCACGTCTGGTTGCACTTAATATGAGGTTGGTGACACCAGGCAGCTGGGACCTTCAGCTCCTACTGCCTGGCAGGCCCATTGTCAGGTTCGAGGTGTGGTGCTTTCTGTAAGTGACACCTAAATTAATAAATAAAGAACCCTCCTATTAAATAAATATACATACAGTGCAATGCATTGTCTCTGCTAGTCAGATAGTTCAAGACCCAGATTTTTAGAAATACTCAGATTAACCTTAACCCAGCCCCGCTGGTTCTTGCTTGCTAGAGGGAACAGTTGGTGTTTTTTAAGTCCTCTGACAAATGATGAAACCTTAAGGCAAGAAAAGCCTTAATTTCTCACAGTGTAAAGTACTATTAAAGGGGACTTTGCATCACAAGGTCCTTTGTCAGATTTTAGATGGATATGAACAAATAACTCAACTTAGCTGGTTTCTCCCTCTCTGATCCCAGCTCAGGGAAAAGTTCTCTGCTGCCTGTCACCTCAAATATTAATAATCTTAACCAAGAAAATGAAATAAAATGCTGGTTTTGTTTTCTTTCTCCTCTCGCCCCTGAATTCACATACCGAGTATCTACATCCAGGTTTTAGTGTCTGTTACTTCCCTGAGGAATATCTCCTTGTGTTGCTTTGAGGGCTGGATTTTTCCAAAACAGAGGTGAAACTAGACTTCTCTACAAAGGCCAGCAGAGTTTGGGTGTTTACTTTCATTGGGCAAAGCCTCAGGCTGGGCAGGTAGGACCACGCAGAGGCAGCCTGCTCTGGGTTGCACTGGGCACACACCTGAAACTCATCTTGAGCTCGTGAAATGCAGGTGGTGCCCTTGTCATTTACCCTTCAAGAAAGAGCAGGGACTCATACACCACCATCTACAAAAGTACCGTTTCGTTCTGTGTCCTCTCAGTACTTCCATACAGCTTCCAGTCTACCAGTACTTTTTCTCTTCTGTACTACTTGTGCGATCTGAAATGCAGCATTTTAGTTCTCAAAGAGCAAAACTGATGCCTTCCTGGGCTCTGGATTTAGCTCTAGTCTTGCTTGAATTTTTGAGATTGATTGCTGGGTCCTGCTTCGACTGAAATAAAAGCATCCCAAATTTATCACTTAATACAGTATCTTCATAAAGGCATGAAGAGTTGAGACCTGTCCTAAGATATTGGACTTACAACTTTAACTTGAATTTTGACTCATGAGTAAGGTGGTGGATGCCACCTTTTACACATATTTGACTTTGTCTCAGATTTTCTGTTTGACTTTGTCACTGAGTGGCTCCAAAAGTTGAATTTAATCATGAGATCCACTAATCTTCTCTTCAAAGGTACGTTAAAACCAGTTAAGCCGGCTTTAAGAAAGCCATGGAAGAAAGCTAGAAAAGTCAGCTAAGCAGGTCAACGAGTTTAGAGTATTAAAGCTAATTTAATAGTAAATTTTGACTAGTTGAGTTCACCGCTTTGAGAGTTGTATGTGGTAAAACTGGGAACGAGGTTTCCATGGATGCTGTCGATGTAGGGCAGGGCAGGTGTACAGTTGTATTCTGGCCATGCATTCAATGCTTTAGAAATTTAAAAACCACTGCTTAGATGGCAGATTTATTAGTGGAAGGTAAATCAGCCCCCTCCTGCTTTGCACCTGTAGGTGCATATACATCTGGCTTTGCAACAAGCTCACCTGAAGAGATTTAATAGCACTAAGCAACCCAAACATTTGCAAGTCTGGGCACTAAGGTCCTCCCCCCACCAAGATCTTCCAGTATTTTTAAGCCATGACTAAATCTGAAAAAAGAGAAATAATTTTACATAGTTTTAAAGATTCCCCTGCCTCGCCCCCCAAAAAAGCTCCAAAAGCACAAACTCAAAGACATAAACTAAACCTTTTTCCACTAGAAACTTTTTGCTTTACGTTTTTCAATCATTTAATAATGTTGGATGTTTTTTAAATGGTTATTTTGCTCCTTATGATGCATTTCTGTACAAAAAATACTGGGAAAACAAGGTAAAGGAGGATCAGGAAAAAAACTAACAACTTACTTTGTATGTTTGGAAAAAAACTATTCCAAACACAACCATTTCTTTCATTTAGAAACATATCTGTAATTGTTTAGGAAGTGCTACTCCTGACATTTCACAATGAATACAAATAAAAAATAAAAACTACAAACATTTACAAAAACATGTTTACAATAAAGCTATAGAGGTCTTTAAAATGTCAAGTATTTTTGGTAAACTTCTGGTAGGGTTCGGGTTTTTTTATTCACAGATGGAAAAAAATTCATAAGCTTAAATGTGCATCAGCACTGCAAATATTTGATTACTCCTTGTGTTGTATTCATTAGAAATTTGTTTAACTTTGCTTTAGATATTTCAAACAATAGTTTCCACCGTTTTACTACAACAGCCAGAAAGACTTTCTGATCTTCAGCCAAAATTCCCTTTTCTTTACATCATCTCACTACCCCTGATTATACATGTCCTTGTATATAGAGTTCTTCCATGGTAAGAATTAGACTCTTCCAAAATACTCACCACCAGAAACATTACACTTCACTCAACTCTAGCCTGCTCTCTGTATAGCTGTCTGCTGCCTTCCTCAGACTGTATCTTAAAATCTTCTATTCTTGTGTTTTTAAATATCTACCAGCTATTGACTGCTCTCCTCTAAGGTAGGCTAGAGGCAGCTGAGATCCTGGAGCCACACGTGAGTGATGTAGTAATTCCAGGACACTGGAACTTCTACTGCTGTTTATGAAAAAAGCTCTGTGGACACCCCAAAAGACGGGAAACAGACACTGTGTGGGTTTTGCATGTTAAAAGTCATATCCTCTCTAAATGGAGATTGAATAAGTAGTATTTGCTTGCCTCTAAAAAAAAATGGAAAGTAAGAACCAAGTAGTTCCCCCCCACCTTTATTCCTAAATCCCTAAGTCATGTCTAATTTAAACATTAGATAATACATGCTCTTTTAAAAATGCCATTCCTCACTATCAAGTGACCACACAAAATTAGAAGGTGGCACAAATGAGAAAAAAAAAGCTAAAATCTCACCTTCTTAAATTAACTTTGTAGATATTTAATCCAAACTCATCCTACGTAAATAAATAATAAAGTATAATAACATATAGCATTATTATATAAGCACAATAAAGCACAATAAGTAGTAAATTTGGGCACAAAATTTGAAAATAGAGTGGCAAAGTTTTGCTGCTTACCTAAAACACACTGGAAAAACTGGGAATTGTCACAATTTCTCTCTTTAGAGAAAGAAACGGTTACACCTCTAACCTATGAGCTGCATTTACCAAGCAACAGAAAAATGGATATTATGGTAATTAACACATCTACAAAACTAATCACATCCCAATGTAACTCATTTTGCCTTTGCTACTCTAAGGGCAGACAGCAGATGTTTTAACTTTTGAGGACAAAGTGGCAAAGGCAGCTTGCTCTTTTCAGTGCAAGTTAAGTGCAAGTTTTCCCAGGTTTTGAACACAGCCTCAACATCTAAAGTGAAAGTTGATGATACATCTGCCCTCAAGCATATGCTTTCAAAGGCAAAATGACTAATTAAACTATTAATTAAAAAAATAGAATTCTCTCTCTCTCCTAGTGCAGATGATGTGTGTTGCATGCTTTATTAATAACACTCTGAATCTGATGGATGTAAAAGAATGGTAGATGACATGCAAACTTCTACTTTAAGGTCAGAAAGAGGAATAGTTTTGCTTTGGGTGAGGAGATGGATGGTTGTTTTAGTTTCCTTTAGCAGTACATTTAAATCTTAGCTGAGCTCATAGATTTCTCTTATTGAGGTGTTACCTGTGCAGAGTTTAAAATCTTGCTTTTGGTCTAAAGTGGCCTTAGCTGTTCACCTTTCCTGCTCTACCCTTGCTGTACCATCAAACTCAGGAGTATTTTCTTTCGTTGCCTGTTACACTGAGAAACAGATAGAGCCTTCCTGTTACATGATTCCTAACTTGAACTGAAAGGAGACAAANAGAAACCTAACAAAGTAAATTCAAATTTTCTTTTGGCTTCTGTACGAGAAACTGACAATGTGATGACAATTTTCTCAAAACAAGTGTAGACTGGTTTCCATAGCAAATTTTCCTTCTAAAATAACTTGGATTGCTTGCCTGTGCAACTGGGGTAATAGTTATTGAGAAAAATCACAACAGTGTGACAATTCCCACAATATGGTCTTGGATGAAGGTCTTCATAGGCAACAGAAGCTGAGCAGGGCAGGCTTGAGCAAAACTGCTGCTCAAAACAGCAGCTATCTTCTGTTACAGTATATGATTTTTAGATCTGCTCTCTGAAAAACACTTTCTAAAACTGGCCTGAGTTTGGAGGCACAAGCAAAGTAAATAAAAA
Source organism: Thinocorus orbignyianus (assembly GCA_013400375.1). Lineage (NCBI taxonomy): Eukaryota > Metazoa > Chordata > Aves > Ciconiiformes > Thinocoridae > Thinocorus > Thinocorus orbignyianus. Next base: position 536,085 of record VXBW01005253.1, read on the forward strand.
CTGAAATTTCTTAATATGTCTGAAAAAACCAAGCCATCTTTCTGGAGATACACAAAGAGGAACTGCAGGTTTAACTGTCATTGTCCTGACATCTGCATATTGTGGCTGACAAATGCAGAACAAAAAGATGTGGCTAATGCAATGATTGCAAAGTACAACACATCATGCCTTAGTGTAATATGTTCCTTGCATTGTACAAGCACATATTTCAAAAACAGGCATATGGTGTCCTTTTGTAAAAAGGAGATGAGTTATATATAAAGCAACACGGTGCCTTCCCTTTCAGGGATCCAGCATGCCACAGTACAAGCTGACGTACTTCAATCTGCGAGGACGAGCAGAAATCAGCCGCTACCTGTTTGCCTATTCGGGCAAGAAGTATGAAGACCACAGGATAGAAGCAGCAGACTGGCCCAAACTAAAACCAAGTAAGTAGCACAGGATCTTATATCCAAAGCTCTGCTAGAAATGCTGTCAAAAAGTAAACTGATTGAAGAAGTCCGTTTCATGAGCAGAAGATTTAATTCCTGGCTTTAATTAAGCGTATGGGAATTTTATTGTCATGGCACGCAAACTGTCATTCCTGATGCTCTCGCAGAAGTCTAGATCCAAACCTTCAGACAATCGAAAATGACCTACCTGTCGTCATCCAACTGGGCTTTTGCTCTGTATCAATTCAGTTCAGCTTTTGTCTTCATAAAGCTGACCAAATGTGTGCTAATCCTCTCAGCTTCTTTAGCGAATTTGATCTCAAAGACCACACTGCGGCCTCTACCCTGGTTTTAGAATGGCAAGTTGGAAGTAAGTGTAACGAAGGTCACAGAAATGTCTTCAGAGACAGTAAGTCATGAAAATAAATCAGTTGATTCTGGAAGGAGAAAAGAAAATGATGAAAATTCGGTCTAGAAAATCATTGTCCCTGAGAACAGCACAACCTTACCAGCCCTTCCAAGAGTACTCTGTGGGTTACAATACTCCACTTCATGTTTTTTAGTTAAAGTAACCTCTTTTGAATTACTAAAGCCATTTGTTATTTCTGCTCATTAAATTAACCTTAGTTCAAATGAAACAGACCTTGAGCTTGGAGTTACGGGTATGAAGTCAGAGATATCTGTGTCTTCATTTCGTGCATTTGGCCTGCATTTTGCTACATGGGCTATGACAAGTCACATCTGGAATGAAGAAAAATACCGTTAATTTGGGGAAAATGCACAACTAATGCACAAGGTGACTTCCTTTAATTAAGCAATGTTTCGTGGTAGGCTTCCATAACATTCAATAAGCCCAGTCATCAGGCTACCTAATTCTTAAAGGGTGCAGTTAAATTTGGTCTCTCCTGTAATGTTTGCAGTGACTTGAATGACAAATACATCACTGCTATCCAAGTGGCAGCTGAAGGCACCGGTAGTGCTCAAGTCCAGAAAACAGTGGCTAATAACCCACATGAAGCAAAGCAAATGGGATAGTTTCAGTTAGAGACGACTGACTTTAGAAACCTTTTCTTGTAAGAGCTTAAGTCTGTTTACCATGTGGTATAGTTTATTTCCCTCCCACTGCAATTCTCAGGGAAGCAGCGTAGAATCTAAAGGTGACATTGAGAATTTGAATGAACTACAGAAAGCTCTGCATAGACCTTTTTCATACTTAACTATGCACATATTCACACCTACACCCACCCACTTATGTCCTGAAACAAAGTTCAGAGAATAGCAGAAAATTGTAATTCTATGTAGAGTTTTGCATACTGATTTTTAAGTAAGACAAATTAAAAATATGAGGTTTAAATACGCTACAGAGACTTTAATATCCTAGGAGAAGAAATTCTAACAGCAGATCTATCAGACAAGGTAAAGGCTTGCACCTGTCTTTGAATATTGATGTCCCCAATATCCAAGCCAGCAAAAGAAACAATGCAGAAAAATCCTTCCTATGATCCTCCTCAGTGCTCAGATAAGGAACCACCCAGTGAAGCTTTACATGTGTGGTACTTGTTCATTCCAGTGCATGCTCAGCTGCAGCACCATTACCACCAAAACACTGGGGAGCAGAAGCACCTTAGAAATCCTAAGGCATACAGTCTGTAGCTGTGTCTGCTGCATTAGTGAATGTTGGACAAGTTGTTTAACCTTTGGAAGTCTTTGTTTCTTTCTGTGATGTGAAAAGTTTGTTAGCAGGATTACCAAGAGTTAATTAAGATTTTTCCTTTTCTCTGCTTAACGGCCTTTCATCGCAGCTTCTGCTATGACTGATCCCTAGATGAAATTCCAAAGCAGATAAGCAATTTAGTTAAATGGGGGAGCTGCTGCTCTCAGATTTGTGAAATCATGCGTGTAAAACTTATGCTAGCCTAGGAGTTCTTTGGATTTCAGGCTTCTGTAGACACCCAGTCAGTGAGTGGGTAGAAGCTGGAATGTATTGTGCTAATTAACCAGGAAAACGTACACCTACAAAGAAATAGTTGGATGCATGTTTGAAAGTGCTATTACATTTCATACCGAGATGCTAAACTTCTGCTCCTGGAAGGCTCCCTGAATCCTGCCTAGCTCAAGAACCTATGTAATGGTGGCATTTGCCACCAGTGTCATCTGCATTGCAGACAATATGCAAGTTGAGTTTCCTCACTAAAACAAGAGTAAAGGTATCTTGTCTGTGTGCATAACAATGTAATGCTGCTAAGGAAATTGCTTGGAGATCAACTAACTGATGACTATCTCCTCCTCCTCCTCCTTTGTGAAGCAATTACTCATGGTATTTCCAGACAGGATCTCCCGCAGACAAATCACTCAGCAAAACTCCGAATAAAAGGTAGCAACAGGGCTTTGCAGTAAACAGCCTTACACTGTACAAGACTAAGAGACAATCTGCCCTAAGGTACCTAAACACTGACTTTGCAGGCCATGACTAAATGCAAGAAGTGGTTGCCTCCTAGCTAGGGACTAGTTTGTATGGGGATTGTGTGTCTTAACACTACAATAATATTGCCTGCGGCAGAGATGGACCATTTGCCATGAGAAAACACTTTTGTATTCTCTATTATTCTGAGTTTTCACAATGTGCCTCAGCTCCCTCCATGGAGGCAAGGACTGAAGAAGAAAAAGCATCTGTCCTCAGGAAAGCAGGCAACAGGATCCTTGCCAGAAATGTTCAATTGCTGATGTGTTCAACAGTAAATATGGAATGAGGGGATCCATCCAAGATACTGCACATACAAAGGCGTACTTCACTCCGCTGAGAGATCTTCTACACTAATATCATTCATATTCTCTACTCAGATCTGTCTTATGAAGCTCAGGATTCTTTTTTTCCCTCCTCAATTTTGCTTGGACTGGATCTGCTTCAAAAGGAAAATAAATAAAGCAGCAGGCTGCAGTCAGTCTCATCCTGGTGAAAACCAAAGGGTGGTAAGCGTTTAGTAATGATAAGAGGAATTACAGTTGCATTTGATGTAACACTGCAGCTAATGTAATAGCAACTTGGTGCACTGCTTATTTTGCAACCCTCAAAAATCATTAAAATTGTTCCAATTAATTGAACTAATTACATAATTATGCATTGAAGGGAGAGTAAGGAACACCAGACAAATTGCTATGCACATTTGCATACCCTGTTTGCATTTACCCACTTGCCTGTGACAGATCATTTTTTTGACTGCAGAATCTGCAAGTACAACATAATGTCCACCTTTTTAAAAACCTCGAGCATAATGAATTAAGATAAAGAAAAAAAATATTTTGGGAAGAAGTTTGGACAAGGAGAGCACTTCATATTTCTTGAGCTATAAGGGAACATATCAGAGAATTCAGATTTGTCTAAGTGCAAAAGGAGTCAGGTCTTTCCACAGAGGATAGGTTTGCTTCATTGTCACAAAAAAATAAAGTAAGATTTTGTAACAAATACCAGCCTGCCAGCAAAATCACCATACCATATCCACCAGAAAATACTGTCATTATTCTGAAATAAAACCATGTTTCTTAGTTCTCCTGTTAAATTGATTGGAAAATAGAAAATGTGTGCATTAAGAATTATATGCAAAAAGGCCATGTAGAAACCAGACTTGCAGCAGCTGCAAGTTTAATTTTCATGTGGACTGAAGAGTGTGATGGTTATTGCTGTTTGTTTTGGCATTTTTCATGTGGCTTTCCCCAGCGAGCTATTGACTTAATGGTCCAGGCAAATAAGCAACTTCATACTATTAGAAGTACTGTCTCACTTGATTTTGTTTACACCAAAGGGGTGTTGTAGTTTGGTTTCTTGGGTGTTTTTTTGGTTGAGGAGGGAGGCATATTATAACAGAAAAATATATGTAATTTGGCTTAAACACTCTAAAATGAAAATTTCTGTATCTGAACATGTTTTTATTCCTTCTGTAGCCAACTGGGTCATCTTTGATATAAAATAAACAAGTTTAAGCAAGCTAGTAAGTATTAACGTTGGCTAGATTTAGCACCGAGTTTTAAAAAAACAGTTGAATAGCAAGTAGTAGCTTTACATGACATTTACTCTCTATACAGTCAATAATTATTCAAGTAAGTAAACAAACGCACATTTTATGGTTCCTTCTGAACGGACTTTGACTTGACCATGCCACCACTTCAACCAAAGTGAATTCGAGATCTACACACTGGAATGTAATAAAATCATGAAAGGATCTGCATTACCATATAACAGGCTCCTCACAGAGATTCTCACAAAGAGAATCATGGCACTAACCTAAGTCACAATATAGCAGAAAATCCACTGTAAGGCTTCACAAAGTTACCACCACCTTGAGATCTCAGGGTAGCACGCAGTAACAGCTTTTGTTCTGTGGCTCATTCAGGGAATTGGAAACAATGGCAGTTACTCAGGATTTACAGTGGGTCTAAGAGGGATGGAACGGTGCTTCAAAGGTCCTCAGGAAACTTGACAGACTAATTATTGCACTGAAAATACTTCATATGTAATAGATAAATCTTGAGAGCTCCCTGACAGCAAACAACAGTTCCTCAAGGGAGCACTTGGCCTGTTTCCTGAGTGACTTGCTGCTAAGTTGCTCTAGCTAAGACGTGTAAATATCTATCTTTGGGTAAAAAGTAGCATTTGGCAACCACTTCTGAGGAGTATATGAGTAGTAATTGCTGCAGCACTAAAGCTGGGTTGAGGTTACATCAGAGCATCACCCTGGTCATCCCTCTGCAGTGAATACCAATTCAGAACGCCTCTAGCTCCAGGCCAGTCACTTCCTAAGGGCCTTGCTCCTCTGCCAGCCTTACAGAAAATAAATCTTTCACGTACTTCTTATTGAAAGATGCAAAGTGTCTCATGTATTTGTTTCTCATGATCCCATTTTAATATAATGGAAAGGAAAAGCAAGGCAGAGGAGGGCTTAATTTGACAGAGATACTGCAGGAGGAAGCACAGTTGTGACATTTGTTCTCCCTCACCTTTGACCAATCCAACTCCCTTACATGACATCAGTCTAAGTTACTTGATTGCAAAACTGTTCCTCGGGTTTTGAGAAACATTCAAATGATTAAATCCAGGCTACTTAACATCAAGGTAGGAGGAAGCATGGGGAGGAGCAGGTCAGCTGGGGGGAACTAGGGGAACCTGAACTCATACCTGGAAACAAAGCTGAGGAGAGTCAGGGTAAGTTGAGGGGTGAAGAATAGAGACAATGAGGAGAAGAATAACAAAGAAGATCGGTGGAAAAGGAAGGAAGAGCTAAGGGAAGGAGAAAATTAAAAACTGTATTTGTATAGGGGCTCCTCACTGGCTGGGGAGAACAGTGGTGAGAAGCACAGCACAGCACTAAGTTCTGATTTCTCCACATCAACAGCCAACTAGTCTAGCTGCCAGGCTTGGATAAAACTGTGCTCAACCCCGTACTTTGTTTCCCCTTCCTGTCCTTGACAGAAAAACAGACCCACATGAGAACATCCCCTGGGTCATGCCCAGGAGGATGAGCGAGGAGCTCATGGTCAAAGGGAAGGCCTGAACACCGGTGAGAGCCCATAGGCATGCCAGGATGGGAATAGTTACCACAGCCCTTAAGGACTTCATGGGACGGAGACAATTTATACAGATGTCCTTGCTTTAGCACACATCAAACCTCATCGCCCCTGCTTAGTCTCCAACAGAGACTATATAAACATCTCAATTCTAGTCACAGAAGCCAACCAAAATGAAAGTATGTATGAAAAGGAATTTGTCCAATGCCTAAACACTGCACAGATACTTCAGTGAGTCGTTCCTAAAATGAGAGGAGACTGCAGATCAGTCTGATGTCTTACACTCACCTGCTATCAAGGTTTTCTTCATTGGGAGTGTAACATCTGTGCAGATTTCTTTCCAGCATGCAATGCTAAAAACAATAACCAAGATAATAGGAAAAGCAAGAATTTGCTGATGAAAGTTCAGTTTAAAGAAAACTACAGGTTTAGATATCCAAAGAGCATACTTTTAAAAAGCCCTGTTCCTCTTTTTGGAGAGTTTTCAGTCTAAATCTGAAAATCAACACAAGTGTTCATAGTACCTTCTACTTTAGATGAGCAGCAAAACAAGTAGAAACTAAAAGGGAAAGGTCATATATTTTGTGCATGCCTGAGAAATGACGCAGTTTGTACAATGACGGCAACAAACTTTTCTAGTTTTCTTCTTAAAATGTATTTGCTCAAGTGGGAGTCAAAAACTGTGCAAGACAACATTGTTTTGAAAAACATGGAAAGGACATCCATATGAATACACAAGGGCAGAAACTGACGTAAGCACTCAGCAGCCCCCTAACTGATCCAAGGTTAAAGAAAAACTAGCCAAGTGACACGCACATCCTTCCAGCCTGCTCTACTTCGGTATAACTGTTCAGTCATGATTGCTCTCTGATGCTTGCTGTTTCATGGTTGCCCCCACAACCTGCGTTCCACCCAAGTGACAAAAAGTGGGCTACAGGCAAGAGGTCTAGAGGCCACATCAAAGTCATTTGTCAAACTCCAATCTTGCCTCCAGCAATCAACCTATGCCCATCCAGTCCAAAAGCTCTTCACATCCTTCAGTAGGATGAACTGCATGACACAAATCCACATCCCCTTTTTTCCACTTGGAAAAGATAGTTTTCACAGGGAATACATTCCTGCCCACAACAGCCACACCTATATATACAATCAGTCTCCTGCTTTTACTATGAATTTACCAATACAGGAAATGGTTCTTTTAAGTTACAGGAGTAAAAAGATACCTCACTGCAGGTTACTTTGGTCTTGTTACATGAATTTTGGATAATGATACAAAGGCTTTTTTTTTTTTTTTAATTTTCAAAACTTTTCCAGACTAAAAATGCAACTTTGTAAGCTATCATATTTCTTTTCCAATACAGACGAGATTATGTATTGTAAATATTTTCTATCCCTTGATTGTTCTTTGCCATTTTCTTCAGCTGTAAAGCAGCCTGGATATCTGCCATGCTTTCTGGTGTGACATCCCTTGCACCCAAGAAGAAAAGGGAGATTTTTACAATGAAATGCACAGTACAGGTGTGCTTTCATTCAGAGTTCTCAGAATCTGCCCTCATTTACAGCTCATTAACTCAATACTTGACCAAAGACAGTGTATAATCATATACACACACTCTATCAGCAAGAAAAAAAAAAAATCTACATTTATATGCAAATCACAATTTTTTTTCTGTTCTTTATAAGAAAAAAATCAAATGTCATTTTCAACACACAAGAAAGGAAGGAACAGGTCCCATTTACCATCTGTTATGCTTTAAATAGTCCATTGTTTAGTAATGACAGCAATAGATATGCTGCCTTTTAGCAAAAAAAGAAAAACAAAAAAACCCAACCCACATCCACACAAGTTTCATTATAAATCAAAGCATAAATCCTTTTGGATATTGAAGGCTCGTGACTCCATCTGCTCTAATTTATTACTTGTATACTTGCATTATGAATCATGCAACTGTATGAATATTTCTATTGCACGCAGAACAAAGCTGTATTCCTATATTTTATAACGTAAACTCATCTTCTTTTCTGAGAAAGAGTAATTAGATCTTAATGAAAATAGCTCGGCAATGAGGAGGAAGCATTTTGTAGGCATTACTCTCATTTTCACGGAGTGAATAGCAATTCCCTTGAATTCTTTGAATTTATATAAAAAATAATAATAAAAGAAATCCAGAAAAGGCCAGATTCCTGAGAAACAGAACATGAGACATTACTACCACTCTGCCAAACAACTGCCTCTCACACCTTAATCCATGTTCCTCAATTGTCAGAAAGATGCCTCCCTCCTTTTGCTGTAACCAAGGGTTTCTTAAAAAAAAAATAATATACCTATAACAAACAGATCATCTTTCATTTAGTTGTAGTGACCAAAACAGTGAAAAGCTGTGGCTTTCAGACTTGCCTCCCACACATAAACACAGCAGAAAATGGTCTGCACAGTTTCTAGATGAAGCAATTTTAGTTTCCCAGCCTAAGCAGCCATCATCATCTTGTTTTGACAGTTATTGCTACAGAGGCTGGTTAGTCACATTGACCCAACCAGACGAGCATTAGCCCTGTGGCGCTCAACGGGGACCTCCAAAGATTACTGTTTAACTTCTCTGAGGCCAGTGGTTATTGCTCCTGAGCTTGCTGCACTTTTGCTGCTGCCTGTAGTCAGGTGTTGGCAAACAGCCTCATGTGCTTGGGGGAGGCATGAACACAGCTGTAGGCTGACCACACCAGTCTGTCCAGCAGTCACACACACTCTCATGCCCTCCACGTACGTTTGCCTGAAAGATGCACTGGTATCCTGCGTAAGCAAGCGTTATTTTACAGCTCTGTGGCTTCAGAGGCTTCAGCGATGTTCAGGGCACTCAGTACTGTTAATCCACAGTACAGAACCAAGGTTCTGGTTTTCACAACAAGAGAGCTTTCTTGTTTAACATTCAGGGATACGTCTTTTCCTTACTGGATTCTCAATGAAGCAACATGTGGACTTGCCAAAACCTTGCTTCTCTCTGGATAGCAAACATACGGAGTCTTCTGAGACAACAAGTCTATTAGTGTTTCAATAACAACTAACAGCACATGTATTCTCCCTGGGGTATGGCAGTTAATGCTCTTTGAGTTCCTTTGCTTCTGCCAGTCACCAGCATCAAAATTCATACTGGCCTCACAGTGTGCTAAACATGGTGGGGAGTGGGGAGGGTAGCTATCATTAATACTGTGTTCAGATACAGAAATAAAAAAAAAAAATGCAGAGGAGCCCTAGATGTTTTCTACAGTTCCAAATTTGTTTTGCAGATACAGATTTGACATCTAAGATCTTATACCTAATGTGATTCGCATACTGCACGCTAAACCACAGAGCCACATGGCAGTGTTCATCAACTACTGCATGATTGATGAAGTTATCTTGATTAAACAGGTCACAAATGTGTCAAATTTATTTTTCTCTTTTCATTAAGAACTAAAAAACTTTACAGAATAGAAATGTTACCCCAGGAGTCCCACAAAGACAGGTCTGCTGGGTCTGAAAGCACCTTACGCATTTCCAATCGCCAACACTCTCACTTTTCCACTACCGCCTTTTTATGTCGCAAGACAGTCTTAAGATGGGTATACATCTTACATACATAAAGTGTAATCCACATGAAAATAAGGTACAAAGCATTTGGCTGCAATCATATAGTTGGAGTTTATGAAACAGTGTTCTGTGAGACACAAAGATTTAAAGTTCCTCTGGTGAACAGCACCCCATTCCCACGAGAGGATTCTTGCCATCCTAAATACAACAGTTTTTCCCAGCTTAATGTTTGCTCTGAGGTTCTAGCCCCACTTGATATCATGCCAGCAGCTTCTCCAGAATGTAGCAAAATAGCAGCTCAAGTTTTCACATACGTTATACTACCGAATTAATAACTGAAAAATCTGTTGGGTCTCTTACCTCAAACTTACAGATAGCCGTCACACCCACTTAGTTTGTCTTCCCATGTACTTAAATACTGGAGACACCTTTCCCATGACAGACTATATTTTTACTGGAATGCAAGCCAAGTCAAGCAAATTTGAGTATCTTGTTAGCATTTGCAGCTCATTGCAAAAGCTATATGTGACTCTTGGTGACGACCATCAAGGGAAATGTCACAAGTTCTGAAATTCAGATATTTTTCTGAATCACTGCTGCTGAATTTAAAATAAGCGTAAGTGAAAAAGCACCTCTGTAGTCTTAGCCTGATCTCTTATTTTATACCCTAGCTGTATCCTGCATTACAAAAATCCTTGGTAGTACTTTGCCGAACTTTGGCAGTCACTCCCCTGTGGAGAAGAAAGCAGAGCAGAAAAGGGGCAAAAAAGAGAGAGCCTGTTGAAAAGTTTCTCTGTATAAAGAATTCAGGATATGTAGGAGCACATTCAGCCTTTAGAGCACAAGGTTGGAGAATAAGATGCCTTCTACACTATAGTCGCCTTATTGTAGTGCAACCTAGTTAGATCCTTAACCTTTCTTTTTGTGTGTGTGTGTCTATGCATTTCCCTGCAGAAATACTGTGAAACTGTTAAGTGCTGTAACAATGCGTACCTTCTGAGTGGCAAGAGCACAACTATTACAGTCTCCTGCTGTTAAGGACTGTGATTTAACTTTTTGGTTGTTTTTTTTTTTTTTTCCTTTTTTCTCCTTCAAGCTATCCCATTCCACAAATTGCCCATTCTGGAAGTAGATGGAGTTGTCATTCACCAGAGCCTGGCAATAGCAAGATACCTTGCCAGAGAAACAGGTAACATATATTTGACTATTTTCTTGTCCTGTTCTACATCCACCTTTAATGCTTAGGAAAAATACATCCAACTACAGCAAAAATAGAAACAAACCTGCTGCTGGAGAGTAGCCCTGAGGAGAAGGACTTGGGAGTGCTCATGGATGAGAAGCTCCTCATGAGCCAGCAGCACACACTGGCAGCCCAGAAAGCCAACCACATCCTGGGCTGCATCAAAAGAAGCGTGGCCAACAGGTCACGGGAGGTGATTCTCTCCCTCTAAATCTGCTCTCCTGAGACCCCACCTGGATACTGTGTCCAGCTTTGGAGTCTTCAGCATTGAAAGGATATGGACCTGTTGGAACAGGTCCGGAGGAGGGCCACAAAAATAATCAGAGGGATAGAGCACCTCTGCTCTGAAGACAGGCTGAGAGAGTTCAGGCTGTTCAGGCTGGAGAAAGGAAGGCTCCGGGGAGACCTTATAACAGCTTTCCAGCGTCTGAAGGGAGCCTACAGGAGGGCTGGCAAGGGACTCTTTGTAGCGGTAATGGTTTCAGACTGAAAGAAGGGAGATTTAGATTGGATATTAGGAAGAAATTCTTACTGTGAGGGTGCTGAGGCACTGAGACAGGTTGCCCAGAGAAGTTGTGGACACCCCATCGCTGGAAGTGTTCAAGACCAGGCTGGATGGGGCTTTGAGCAGCCTGCTCTAGTGGCAGCTGTCCCTGCCTATTACAGATGGGCTGGAACTTGATGACCTTCAAGGTTCCTTCCAACTCTAACCATTCTATGATTCCAGCAGCTTGGCGGGCCCAACCAAGAAGAAGTCAACATCAGCATGGCAATACTGGTACTAGGGCTTTTCCCAGGCACAAACAACTAATAGTTATCAGCCGCTCATTCCACCTGTAGTTTGTCTGCCAGTGACAACTGCTGACCACAGAAATATGCAGCATCCCAGATAGGATGATATTAGAGGTGCCACTTGTAGAGGAAAGGCTTAAAAAGCATCGAGGAATTTTGTGCTATGGCATGCCCTTGTTCAGCAGCCTTCCTTATCATAATTTGAAGCCAATTTGGCTTTCTGTGTTGGGGCCACTGTGGCAATCCTGAAGGGATCTCAGGCTACATCCCCTGCAGTTCCAAGATCTGGAAGAAGAAATAGAGCAAGGACCATATGGTAGGATGTCGCATGACAGGATTTAAAGTCACAAAAATGTCACACAGGAAGTAAAAAGGACCAAAACAAGGCTAAAAGTAACAACCTGCAGTGTGAAATACTACAATGTTCACAGCTAAAGTCATGCGGCTGAGCTTCATAGTTACACTGTAAATGTATACAGCTACAGGAAAACTCAGAAATAATCCCCTTCCATTACGTCTGACTGAATTTCCCCTCCACACACAGTACCTGGGGTTTGGGTTGGCTTCTCCAGCCAATAACCTTTATATTCACCTGTCACTGCAGAACAGAAGACACGTAGTGCTGGCTTCACTAAGCTCCCAGGGCAATTTTACCTGGAGCTAAACTTTGGGCTGCCAGGCTAACCAGAGAGATGACCAGAGGGAGGATGAAGCTTTGAAAGCACTCGAGATTATTGTAGTCAGCAGGCACAGCGCTCTGAAGCAGATTTAGAAAACAATTCTGAGCTGGCAGAGAGATTAGATCAGATGGTGACATCACTTGTATCTTTAAATACTTACATGCTATGGAAGTACTCAATTGGGTAGATAAAGTGATATAAGATTTAGTAATACAAGCAAAGAGAGTAGTCAGAGTTTGTTTTAGGTCAGCAAGCTGTCATTCAAAGCCATTTGCAAAACTAGTCTGGTTGTGTTTGTGGTGTGCTGAACATCAGCAAAGTAAAGAAAGGGGCGGGGAAGCGAGTGTTATCCTCATTTTTTATACTCCGAGCAAAAAGATACAACCTGCCTTTTGAAATATCTCACATTTTCCAGCTGAGGAAATGGGCAGAAGTGCAGAGCATTATTGTTCAAGGCACTAGCACAGCATATTTTCAAACATGTCTGCAATACTCTGTTCCTGCCAATTTCCTCCATCTTTGATACAATCTACTACTTGCAAGAGGAGGCAATGACGAGCATCCACCTGGTAATGAGAAACGATGGAAAGCCTGCCTTCCACCCACACTGTCTCTCTCCCCCTCTCCTGTTGGGAGGCTGATCTGGAGCTGTGCTCCTTTTATGGTCTGAAGTTCTGACTTAGGCATTCCCTCACTAACTTGTTCATCATCTTGCAGCAGCCACAAAACCTAGTGCTCAGGAGCAAACTCAGAACATGCTGTTCTCCTTTCAATCTTAGGCACACTTTCATCTACTGTGGCAAAAAAAGCATGCATGGAAGGGGCAAAAATATTTTCAGATTCATCACATAAGCTTGCTACTAAGTCTGTGTGTGTCACAGCCTTCAAAAATTAAGCAATGGCATTTTTAGGTGCCTATCACCAACAGCTCTTTGCTGAAGGATCGCAGGACTTGATGCCCAAAAGCAGAGCTACGTCCCTTGCCTTAAAAATCATAAGGTTTCAGTAAGGGAGATGACTTGGCAGAGCACAGGCATATGGTTTATAGGAGCCACAGAGGTGAGGCTTATGGAACAGAGACAAAATGAAAAGGATGACCTGAACCTGCACAGAGGTGAAAGCATGAACACAGGTCTGTGGAACAAGAGTCAGGGACAAAAGTAATCACATTGACAAGACCGTAGGCAAGCCAAAGGGCAACAGTTGAGGAAAGCACATTTGTAATGAAGACAAAGTTCAGCTAAGGTGCCTCATTACCATAAAGTAATCAAAAGCAAGCAGGATATCACTAGAAGGTTCAAAATGAGTTTGAAAAGGCAGGATAGAGGGAAAGAGAAGCAGACTCACAGAAGCACTTTTGGAGGTTTTTTTGGGAGCTGGAAAGACCACAAAATAGAGAAGGACATTGAAAGCTGGAATAGGGAAAGATTAACAGAAAGGAATGGAATTAGTGCTGACTCTCACTGAATGTCCTGAGATGGTAGAAAGCAGAGAGAAGGATAAAGAAGCATCAAGAATGCCACAAAGAGCATGTATGGTTATGGAAATGCTCACGGAGAACAGAATTTACCTTTGAGGCATCAAAAAAAATCCTGTTGATGCTGTCTCTAACCTCCCTTCATATGTTTGCTTCCCACAGGTCTGGCAGGTCAGACGCCTGTGGAACAGGCACTAGCTGATGCCATTGTGGACACCATAGATGATTTCATGACGCTGTTCCCTTGGGCAGAGAAAAACCAGGACGTGAGAGTAAGACAATCAGTAATTTAAACATAGATAGGACATAAGCCATGACTCTATACCTAAGCATCTCCTCTGGAGAAACTGATGTGTGCCAGTCCCTGGGTCCATCACCCAAGTGGAGCTGGAGGAGCTCTGTGCTGCTTCTTCCAGAATAATCCAGCCAAGCCCTTCTGCTCCCTCCCATCTCTTCCTTCACCAGATTTTTTTCACTCTTGTTGGAAGCAATGATGAGGCCATCATGAGCCACCTCTCACTAGTTCATCTTGAATCAAGGGTGCCACACGTGCACACATCAAACTGCTCTTCAAGGGGGAAAGAAAGGACATTCCCATACTGTCATGCACTATGTAATACCTATATCTTGCTGCAAACAGAATAAGCGCAAATCTTTCTCTTTCTGCTAACTGAATGGAATTAACAGCTCCTTCCCATCTTCCTTTTGCCCTTCTGCATTTTGATTTCTACTTACTTTTTATCAAGTACCAGCCATCAATAACATCAGCTGCCAGGGACAAATGCTTTTCAATTTGCAAGGTGGTGTAGGACAGTGATAAAGAGGGGAGGTAGCACATCCCTCCCCATCACTGCAGCCATCGGCCATGCTCTGCAGACCCTCGCTGTCCCACCCCAGTCCTCCGCAGTGCTTCTGCAAATACTGACACCAGACGACCACGCTGCCACGACTACTTTAATACACGGTCATGAGCAATTCCTACAGCTTGAAGTTGCATTTTTTTGGCATCAGTCCAGTTCCTCTCACCAGAGCCCCAAATTCAAGTGTGCAGATCAGCTGCTGGGGAAAGAGGATGATGGATGGGTTAACTCCAGTGTCGCAAGGGCTGCACACAAAGCTCTGACCCCAGCAGGTAACCTGAACCTCGAAGGACAAGGATAACAGAACAACAGGTCTCACCAGTGCAGCCACCTTCTGTTTATTCAGAGGTAACGTTTCAGACAGACCAGGATATCTTATTAAAGAAACCACAGAGTACAAAACGTTGACCAAAACTAATAGTAAATAACGGAACAATCAATATAAAAGCACTCTTAATCTTGCAGGGGAAAAATCTGAAAGTGTATTTGCTGGTTTTAGTATTAAAAAATATGAATTACTTAATGGCTTAGCTATTTCCTGACATTTCCTCATTTGGGGAAGGGAGATTGACTCATGATTTTTAATCATTTAGGAACAGCCCCACCATCGCTAATGCGCTGGCGTAGGGCAGCCCTGCTGCCACAGCACTGCTGCTCCTTCACAGGGAAACTCCCGCGGTGACGCCTGCGTGTGTTCCAGCTCGTGCTCAAACACTTCTCCAAAATAAGGACCCAGATCATGTCACCAGTGATTAATTTAAAAGTGAACAGAGTTCACAGGCCACCCTGATATGCCTGTACGCACGTATGCACGCAAGGTAGTGTCTCGGGGCCTAGGAAGTTTGAGAAACCTACTTTCTGGGAGTCTCTAAGATTTTTCTCACTATTTGCTGTTCTCCCTCTCTCCTCCTGGGTCCACTGCCACCACCTTGTGGTAGAAGTGGCACCTCACGGTTCCAGAAAGCCAGATTTAACTAATTTGCACATAGTAAAGCAGAAAAGTTAGAAAACTTCCCCAGGCCTGACAAATTATTAGGGGAACACACGTCCCTCATAAAAAAGGAGAGGATGGGTTTTGCTATGTAGCCAGTAGCTAACAGAAAACCAAGCAAGGTTGAAGGAAGCAGAAGTGTAAGGCGAACATGGAAGCTCCTTCTCTGTGAGGCTCTCCCTTCACCCCATCCCCACCACCCTCCCCAAAAAATAAAATAGCTGGCATTGCAACAGCTTTGCCATGCAATGCTGGAGGGCTCTGGGGTTGAGACCAGTAGGTTCCGCTACTCCAAAAGTGGGTCCTGGTCACCTCAAAACCAGCCTGATGGGTTGGCTGTATACTTCTGTATTTGGGGAGGTCATTACCATTCTGATCACACAATAGTTTGGGTTGCCTTTTTTTTTTTCCAGGGAAGGCAGGGGAACTTCCCTCAAAGAAGGAAATGCTACAGCACAGAATACATATATGAAATTTTCGAACTGTAAACTTCCAGCTGTTACCTGCAGTCACAACATTTAGTTACTAAGACGGAAGAAAATTATGTCAAATCTTCAAACTTGTCTGCAGAAGCACTGATTTTATTTCAACTTGCATTTTGGGGGAGCATTTAGGCTGCTGCCTCTTCTATTTTTTATTTTTTTTTCATTAGCCTGAATTTAAAAGTTGTTGAAATAATTCCATCCCTGTATAGCAGTGCTTATTTAACCAAGCCTGAATGTGTTCCTCCAAAATTAGGCCAAACACATTAACTGCACAAACTGTGCCACATGGGTCAGATCAGATGATCACAACAGTTTGTAATCTCAATTGAAGGTGAGAAAACCAGAAACAGTTTTTCTCTCTCGAGGAAACAGCTAGTTCTTCAAAAGTAGCCTTAAAACTTTCTGCTATGGGGGGAAAAGCTAGCAGAGAGCCATCACCACCATACACAGACTCATCCTTCATCCATTAACATACAAATACTAAGGTCCATGTCCTTCAACGCAAACTTCACCCTGCAAAAACATATTTTGAGCACCTCAAATTTCATTGCTGTAGACACAAAAAAAGGAACATAACCTGCTAACAGGTAAGTTCAAAGATAAACCCAGCAAAAGTTCAAAACCCAGGTTCCGCATCTCACACGAGACGGGTTGGTAAGGAAAAATAATTGGCCGGCATCTAACTGACAGCAGGAAAGACTGAGCTTAACAGATTCTGAAAATTTGACAGACCATGCTCTAGAAAACATAACATCCTAAAGAGCCCACCAAAAAATGTCCACAAAACACTGGGAATATATTTTATAGATGGATTTTTCCAAATCCATGGCAAGGCTCCTGTCTTGCGACAGCTTGGTGATGATCAGCATAGATAAATGAGCAGCATCGCCCCACACATCATGCCTCAGCACCCAGGAGCTCTCAAGCTGTTCATTAAAGAAGCAATTGGCTTAACCCAAGGCTCACTGAGCCAGGAGTGCTCTGCCTTGGGCATCTAACCCATTTAATGGGTAATTATCTCAGTTTTCCAAAACTCTATAGTACCCCTTTGCATGTATCCAAATGACAGTTACCTCTGCATTTCTTTACTCAGCTTAAATAACTGCTATTTTTTGTATTAACCCTGAGTTGGCTGTTAACACATTCCTTGTTCCAAAGCAAATTGAGTGTGCTGTAAAATTTGGGTCAGACCAAATGATTTCACTGTCGCTTTTCCCAGATTTCAGTATGCTTTTTCACAAGAAACACCCAAAAATTCAGTTTTGCTGACTGCTGTGCTTACCCATTGGTGTGCATCTTTGTGTCTCAATTTTCCCTCAGAAAAAAGCATTCGATGATATTCTCACCAACAAAGCACCCGAGTTACTGAAAGATTTGGACACTTGCCTGGGGGATAACAACTGGCTGGTAGGGAAGTCTGTAAGTATGGTTTTTGTTTCTCCCGTTTCAATCGGGTTGCCAGTAAAATAAATTTCATTGACTCCTATTGAATTTCTGTATTTCATTCCAGTCCGTGAAACAAATCTCTCCAGTCTTTTAATTCTTGGTTCTTACTAATACACAGTTGGTTGCTCAATTGTAAAGTGAAAACTGGTTTCCATACCATTAGAAAAGGGAGGCAAACCACCACTATGACCTGCATTTGCTAAACAAATTTAGAAGCACGTTGACACAAAACATTCCAAATGCCTTTGTACTAGTCAATAGAGATAGGAGTTGTTTAGAACTCACCTTGTAGTTAGTGCTCAATTTATATAAAAATATGAAAAAAGCGTGGTTCCTGTTTTTACCCAGTTTGGATACTAGTTAAAACACTTTTCTGCAGCACAGTTTCAGCAGAAAAGATTAATATTATAATGCAAGCAATATTTGTGGCAAGGGTTTTATCTAACCAATTTTTACTTAAGTCAAGCCTTGCACTGCAATCTAATTACTACTTCTTTAAGTAGAGGCTTTTAAAAAACCCCAACACAAACCAGATCAATTCATGTTTCATTTCTGCAGCTTACCGGGAATGTTTGCAGTCCCAGCTTCTGAGATTACCAAATAAAATTTACTGCTTCCTCTCCCATTTCCACCAGGTAACATGGGCTGATTTCTACTGGGAGGTGTGCAGTACGACACTTCTGTCCTGTAAACCTGACCTGGCAGACAACTACCCCAGGCTTCAGGCTCTCCGAGACAGAGTGCAAGCGCTTCCAGCTATTGCGACCTGGATCCAGAAAAGACCGAAGACGATAATGTAGATCAGCTGTTCAGACTGGAAAAAAACCCAAACAAACAACATGACAGGTGTCCTAAATTATTAATTTTAGAATTAAGTTAATTTCAGATGGGTATGCTATACCAAATCAAAGTCTACCACTTGTATCCATTTATAGGAGAGAATCTAAAAAGTTAATTCAGTAGAGAAGAGCCTGAGGGAGAGATGTGGTATCAAATATGTTGCCCCCCACTACTAATAAAGTGCTCAATCAACCCAATTAATGTTCTGTGGGCTCTCAAAGGGAGATGAATAAACCTTCCTGGAGAGTTGTAATCTCAATACTTATTGACTGTAGCCTTCCAACTCAGAGGAAAGTGGGCTAATTAACAAGAGAGCATAAACGTGTTGGAAGACTAAGGACACAAAGTAAAAGAGCAAGAACAGGAAAAAAAAAAAAAAAAAAAAAAAAAAAAAAAGACAACCCATTTAGTCAACAAACTCCAAGCTCCTCAAGCACCTTCTCCTCAAGCAGCCCACACCAGCAGTTCTCCCTACGCACACCAGCTGCAAAACCATTCAGCAGCTCATTACCTTACTTCAAGTAAACAGGAGACACAAACTGGGGGGCAGCGGTGGCAGGGGTGGAAACCAGGTGTAGAACAAATGAGTGAACAAACAGTTTGTTCTTCTGGTACTAAGGAAAACAGGTAGGTGGATATCCCAGCAACTTGGGCAGTTGTAGACGCAAGCAGTTTACACAAACTCAAGGGGAGACAAGTGCTTGCAGGAAGACTCTGGTGTAAGCAGATAAACCACAGCAAACTTGGGTAATCCCCCTGCCTGAATATGGCCACTGTTGGGAAATCACGTGCCTTGCCACATGCTTTCCCTCTCACCCTAAGTCTTATTTCATTGAATCATATGAGTGACACCAACCAGCTACCAACAGTTCAGAGACAGAACAGGTATTGGCAGAACTGAAGATGCAATCTTTTGCTTGTTCCAATATGGTATCTCCACCTGCTTTGCAATTCCTGGCATGCTCCTTGTCCCAGCTCTACAGATTTCTTTTCTTTCTTCAGTTTCCACTCTCCTCTCTTCTTCAGCAACAGGCTACAGATAGTTTTGGCGGGGCTTTTTGGCCTATACATCTTTCCCAACTAGAGACACAGACCCACGGAACTGCTGAGGTTCAAGGGACCTCTGATCCAAACTCACTGTTCAAGCAAGGCCACCTAGAGCCAGCTGCTCAGGACTGTACCCAGACAGCTTTTGAATATCTCCAAGGATGGTGACTCTACAGTCAAGACTCCCAATTAAAGAGGGTAAAACAATTACAGTAAACAAAAAAAAAGCTAGAAACACATATGAGCTTCCCACCACTTAAAGACAGACATTGACCCCAGAGGTCCAGGGGTGTGACTGTTTAAGGAGCAACCAACTGCTCAGCAAGACTACATTAACTGATTACATACCAAAACGCCACTCAAACCAACCTATAGGGCAGGCATTTTGTTTCATTTCAGCTGAAGCAAAGAAGTGATAACGTGAAAATACAAGGGGTAAGAGTTGGGCTGGGATCATGTTCAGTTGAAACAGACAACTTAATGAACTGCAGCATTTAAACATTTTTGTTTGTCTGTTAAATCCCACTATTGAGTCAAAAAAAAACCAGGTGGAATTAAAACAGTACAGAAGACAAAACTGATACTTACTTTTCTCCCTTACAGCAGGGCAGAGCTGGTATTCCCATACATTCACCGTTTCAGCTGTGCATTTTGGAATGTACAACACAGCCATAGATGTCTAGTAATAGCTACATAAAGCTTAGTTCAAACTGTGAAAATATTTTAAAAGATTTCACTTTCCACTCATTTTGTACTTAAGAGAAAGCTTGCACAGTTAGAAAAAAACACCCACAGCTATAACTAAGTCAAAAAACCCCATACCCACCTCACAAATCACCTGATTCTAGCAGTATCCAATTGCAGACAGGCTGAAATACAGAGCAACCACGGACTCCAGCTCCTCTTCCCCACTCTCCATATAAAACTGTTTCTGAGTTCCCTCAAAAGACACAACAAATGCCTTCTAACTGTTAAAACTATTGCAAACCAAAGTGAATTCCAGAATGCAGGCCTCTGAGAGATTCAGCCTGGTACAGACGTGCTGAGCTCTGCACAGAACATAGAGCAGCTGAAGGTTTGACAGAGGGCAGAGGCAATAAGGACTTCCTCCCACTCTGCCTTCCCCCAGCTTCTAACAAAGTAGCAGTCTACATTTTAATTAACTCTTGAGTTCAAAATACCAGATCTCAGTCTTTTCCTCTGCCCGAAGAAACGGATATCCTCCTCTTCCACTTCCTCAAATCACATCCCTGCCAGCAGATTGTAAACTTCAGGTGGAAGCACACCTCAACACTGATAGCAATGAAGCTCTTCATTCCACCGAGATAAATTCATAATTCACTGAAACTTGAACAAGAGAGCAAGACAAGCTGTGTCGACAGGGCACTTGATTGGCAGGGTGCAGATCTGGTATCTACATCAAGGACTGACAAAAAAATTGCAACCTGGGTAAAATTTCACTTGGCAGGAATTCTGGTTTTATAATCAATATCCTAACACAACCGTGATCAGAGTATAATGAAACATTAGTAATTAACTACTGCTGGATAAAAAGTCAGTTCAACTGGAACACTTCAGCTAGTTTGAAAGCTGCCTATTTGATTCATAGCATCCAGTTATCACCGCCCTCAAATAACCACAAAATGAAAACATTCTGTTAATCTATGGAATTTTATTGAACAAGTTGATACAAAACCAGTACGGTACATCAAGTGAACCAAAACAAGCAGAAACAGATGCGAGCATTGTCAAATAAGGCACATATAAAAAAATCTACACGCATAATCCAGTGAAACAGACAGTTTATATATATATTTGGAGGTAGAAATAATTACAAAAATACTGACAAATCTTAAGCAGTAGCAGATTTATTAAAACAAGTACTATGTAGGTCCCCATTTTGAAAAGTGAGCTGTAAAATGTTTATTCAGTAACTGATGTTGGCACATTTGGGCCACTTAGGTTTTTATGCATCAAAAGAATGCTCCTGGTGTTAAAAATTTTCAATATCATGAGGAATACAACAAAAGAACTACAAAAAGTTATAAACGTTCATAAAACTTGTTGTCATCAGTAACTTAAAAGTCCTTGGGGTAAAACATTATTTTTCCTTCTTGAATCTCACAACAAGTTTATATTTTAGAGACCTAACGAAGCTTTTAATAGTGTGGCTATATCTGCTGGAATGGTTCCTTCTTCTCCTAAGGAATAAAAACAAGCATTAGTACAGCTCAAAATATTCCACACAAGTAGACAAAAATCTAGATCCCCAAAATTGTACAAAGTCCCCTACTTGTAGGAGTCTGTCATTGATTTGTGTCAGACTCAGTGGGCACTTCCTGTCAAACCAATCAATAATCAGCAAAACCAAAACTTTCTCACTTACTTAATATGAAAAAACCAAAAGGCTTGGCTGCATCAAGAATCTTGGGTTTTTTTCAGATTAATATATTGCAGCAAACTTAATTCTCTTTAGTGAGAATCATTCCATGGAAGGGACTTACCTGAATCTGCAGTTGTCATATCTTGTTCTAACTTCAATTTCTGCTGGCTGATTTTGAGCATGGATTCTTCAATAGTTCCTTTACTGATTAGCTTTATGACTTTTACTTCTCTGAAAACCACAAAATAGGAAAATCCATTTTTATAGTTTCTTTGGATTAGTGCAACAGGGAAGGACGCTATGCCTTTGTAAAGTTGGCAGTGGTTTAAAGGAAGGAGAAAATGAACACAAGGACAATACTAAGAGCTTCTAGTTTTTCTGTCTGGACCAACTGTGCTCTGCACTGTCAGAAAACTTGTTTTCTCCCACAGTCCCAGCCATTGCTAAGTCTAGACAGACATAAAAATCTCTGTTAACAGAAACAACTCAACTTCCCCAACATCTCATACTGCAGTTAAAATACTAGTTTATTGAACACATTCTATTGCTCACGTTAGCTTATTCTGATAGAGGACTGAAACAGTCCCTGGTTTCACTCTTTATGACAGGGTGGTGTTCCAGAGCTTAAAAGTCTCCTGAAGAGAACAAACGGCTTTGCCAAACAGTCCCAAAGACTTCAGATCTGCCTTGAAATAGTTCCTAATATCAGAAATTTGAGAATTACAGAGAATCAGAAAAAGGACGAGCATATAGATAAGGTTTGTTCTGGCAACAACATGTGCTAAGACAATTTCAATTACCTAGATTCCACAAAACCTAGAGCTCACTTACAGAAGCCTCTGCTTAGAATGCAATTTTTTAAAACCATACTGTCCTCCTTTCAGCCTCCGCTGAGAGTTTGCCTCTAAGAGAAGCCAAGCATTACAGTTTAAAGGATTTACCTTGTCTGACCCACTCTATGGCACCGGTCTTCTGCTTGCTTGTCATTGTATGGGTTGCAATCAATGTCATGAAGAATAACAACATTTGCTGAGGTCAGATTAATTCCCAAGCCACCAGCTTTGGTTGACAGGAGGAATACAAATATATCCATATCCGTATTGAACTGATCTATTAGATGTATCCTGAAGAACACAAGATGACACACATCAGGCCTTGGAAAAAACACTACGCTGGCTGAGGAGCTGCATACAAGAATTAGGATGATGATCCTTTGAAAGGGAGAACAGTAGCATTGTAGAGCAGCTCAGACGTACAGACATCATGCAGGAGGAAAAATGGTACCAACAGGCCTCAGCAGGGACCAGACAAATATGCTATTGATCTGTCGCTCTGAGTAAGGAACGAAAAGTGGCTTACAGAAAGATTTTGGATGATCATAGAATACAGGGAGGAAGCTGGAAGATGAGGGAAGACTGCAGTACATGAAACAAATGGAGGAGGAGGAGAGGGAAGGAGGAATTTAGCTTTATGTCTGTCTTCTGTACTAACTGCACGTACAAGGGAAGTAATAGATTTCAACAATAAGTGGGAAGTAATACCACAGCTAGAACAACTGGTTTTTGAAATTAAGGAAAGAGCATCTAAAAAAAAAAAAAAGAAAATCATGAAATAGGAAACAGCAGAAAACCAGCACATCTCAAATACAAGAAAAGCACTGCAATATCTTCAGCTGCAAAGGACAGAGCAAATGGTTTGTTCTACAGGAACAAAGGGACTTATCTGTCTACTGTAACAGAGATATCTGTAGGTATTCCTTGGCACTGTAGTGTGAGCTTTTGCTATGGTACGCTGACACAAAGCAAATCAAACACACCACAAACTGCTGGAAACAAGAGTTTTCTATTTTGATTGCTTAGACTGTAACCTAACCATCTAAAACTCACCTTCCTGCCTCATCCTTGCTAAGGTGATATGAAATCCATCATTAAACTCTTTCTATGCTTTTGCTGTTTCTGACCCTCCAACAGGGCAAATAACAAAATTAGGTGACCTTGGTTGTTATAGCAATAAGTGTAAGCCAGAGGCTCTCCGCATACCATTCCTTGCCATGAACTACAAACATTGGTCTTCTCACTCTGAGAACGAGCAGTTTTCTCCACAACGTGCTGTTAATTTCAGAGAGTTAGAAGAGGCCTAGATAAGATGTAAAACTACTGAACAGAAAATTGGTTTTGTTTTACCTCAAACCAGAACATTGCCAACTGACTACAGAATTCTACATATTAGAAAACAAAGGTAAGGGTTTTAAATGACATCCCACCCCATGCACACACCAATTTTTATTCTCTTATCTTCAGCACAAAAGTCACATACCGATCAGAAATCTGTGTTTTTCCATCCAACCTAAGATATCTATGTTGCCAATGCTTTAGGAAAACTTCCAAGATATCCAGCATCATAGTAAACTGGCTAAACAATACAACTCTGTCACCCTGGAAACAACAAAGCAAAATGCAAATTTTAAGACACGTCAATTACAGACAACAAACTACAGAAATACACTATTAGTGCAAATCAGTGATTTTACTTTGAGTCTCTATTTTCCAAACCAAAAGAGTGAACTGAAAGTCATCAAGTCAGGACTGGTTTTCAGTAAAGATGTCTTATCAAGTATTTCTGCTGCATTAGCCCACCTTTTGTCTGTGCAATAATTTTTCAGTTGCTTTGGAGTTAGGTGACTCATGCAATTTAGAAATCACATGCCAAATGCAGAAATGATACATCTATTCCATCTATAAACATCAACAAAAATATTTCTCATTACAAACTTGAATTTAAGCTATTTTCTGTAACATACAGAGCAGTAGCACTCTGTTGTCTGAAATCATTGAAGAGATGCACAGCACACACTTGTGCAAAATCAGGGTACTCTGAAGTATTATGGCACACGCTTATTTGTAAAATAAGCTAGCCTGAATCTATGATTCAAAGCAGTGACCTCTTCTCACAGTTACACTGGCTTAACACAAACATGATTATTCTAATGTAACACAGTCTTTCTTGATTGTCAAAAGAAGATTAAAGCTCCTGAGCTATGAAAATGATAGCAGCCCTGTATACATTCAGAAAGTAGCGTTAACTTGGGATGAATATTCTGAAACTTGGAAAAACAGGAACACTTATTTTGGTTGTCTCTAAAGTAATGTGTGTAGGCAGGACTGTATGTTAAAAGCTTGTAAGCGTTGCTTTGCAATACTGCACATGCACTAAATCACATTGTAATACTCCACAGAAAAGCAACGTGATTGCATATACAGCTAGCAGACATTAATTTAACCAGTTATTTAAAGCCATCCTTTAGATGGACAGGAAAAGATGTTTCAGCCATCTGCAGTACCAACCTTCTCTTTAAGATCAGAGAGAATGTGCTCCAGTGCTCTAAACTTTCCAGAATCCAAGATCTGATCCATGTCTAACTTGAAGTCACTGACATGAGAATATTGCTTACAAAGCAAATGCAGTTCAAAATCTGTCATCACTGTCATATCTTCAAAGATAAGGTCAGGGTTAGCATCACAATGCGTGGGTTCCTGTTAGCAAAAATGAAGGGAAATAATGCAATACACAGTCTCACCAGATAGACACGAAAAGAAAAAAAAGAAAAAAAAAAAAACAACAAACCAAACCAAAACCACCACACATTAACAAACAAAATTTCTGAAAGAACAAAGTAGCACAACTAGACATGGACAAATGCCAGAGTGCGGCTCATGCAAGCAACAAAAGATGAACTCTGCAACCCCAGGTTTATAGAAGAGAATCATTAGTTTGCAATTTAGCTTTTACAAGAACTCATACTACCAAAAACTAAGTATATGCTCCACCTCCACAGCAATTACCTAGTTCCAATCAAGCCCTATGACCTTTTACCCCTGTATCAGACCTCTTTCCCTGAAGACACATTCCCTAAAAGGGAGGTCCAATCCTTGGATAGATGGTAGAAGACATGGGAAGCCCAGCCTAAGATGTAGGGTGGGTAGAGGGATGTCATGCCTGGAAGAAAGAGGAAAAGAAATGCCACATCTGGAGAGTATGATGGTATGAGTAGGAATAAAAAGGGACAAAAATCCTTCATAGACCAATGGGTGACTTCTTCCCTTCCCCCCAACCTTGATTGGCTTTATTTTAAAACAAAGCTGTAGCTATTCAAAGCCAGCTCCAACTTTCTTAGAGCACATTTTTTAACACTTTAGAAAGAAGCAACAGTTTTCCCCAAACTCCACAGGCATCAACCCCAGTCAAATTACAAAAAGAAAAAAAACAATCCTCAACAGTTCAATACTTATGCCTTCCCCCTTTTAGTTCTGTACAGTCTAGATTCCTTGCTACTCTGAAAATGCTACTAAGCTCAAGTGCCCATCCAAAAGCTTTCTCGTAAGTACTTTGGGTTTAAATTTTGGGGCAGAGGGAAGAGGTGTTAAGGGGGAGCTAGTGAAAAGGAGATGACTGCAGTCCCACAACCGTTTTCTCCATTCTAACACCTGACACAAAAAATAAGTCAGTGTTAAACACACACAGAGCTTGATTAGACCACTGGATAGAGGCAGAGAAATAAAAAGCAGCAACAATGAATTAAGTTTTGCAAAGACACACTTTTGACCAGAGGACTGACAATAAAAAAAAAAAAAATTATATATATATATATTTAAGTAGCATTAGAAAGTCTGAGAAGTTGAGGATTGTTTCTGAATCTCATCACTTTACCTTGAGCATAAGCATGGACATTGTCCTGAGCTTGTCAGCTGTGTAGTACTGACGGTGCAGGAGAGGGTGGTTAGCCATTTTTCTAAGCTGCATCATTGCATTTCCCATATCAGAGTTTTTCTCTGTAAACAAAGAAGTAAGGCATACTCAGAAGTAATACATAGATACCTATCTGATGCATCTTTCTCTCTCTGGAGAACTTTATTTATAAGGATTGAATCTGACATTCTACCTGAACTTGAGAAAAACAGGGATATCATCAGCTTATGAGTGTTAAGACATTTCTACTAAGCAAGGGCTGTGTATTCACACTTGAAACACACCTGGGCATGAAAAAAAGAAATCCAGTAAAAGGAAACAAGAGCCTCACATACCATTACTGTTAATAGTTTTCTTGAGCTTGTTTAATAGATCACAGTATAGTTGTCCCTGTTTCTCAGACATGGCGCATAATTCAACGAGATCTTTTTTTGGAGGTAGTTGTTTAAGGACCTGACAAAATAAAAACAAACCAGGTAAGAACTGCACTGTAGTGAAGGGTCAGTTAATTCCAACCTTATTGTACAGGCCTGCTTTTAAACTAACTCTATTCATTCTCCCCATCCCAACTTCTTTCCTTGGCTGCAACTTCGCCAAGTTGGCAGTTCAACTTACAAATTCAGACCTTTAGATTATAAGCAACCCCCTCATCAAGTAACATCACCTGCACACTCCAAAACTGCACGAAATAATAGCATGTATAATATCCAGAACCTACATGCATGCTAATTGGAGGTACTGCCCTTGGAGTCAATGTCTACTAAGTGTTTAAGTACACAGAAATATTCTTTGGATCACTATTAATTTTCCCCTTTCTTTTAAAGATGCAATTATAAATACAAGAATTTAAACAGGTTTTTGATTTTAGAATGAAACATTCTCATGTTTTTAGTCATACATATGCACAAGCATATGCATGCACGTTCACTGCCTTAATCCTTTCAGTTAAAATAAAACGCCATTACTATAAAGTCACAAATATTTTTGTGGTCAATGGATTTCTCACCTCTCCCTGCCTAGCAGTACACTGAATCATATTTCAGTGATCTTTCCTAACTAAAATTCCCGATTGTAAAGAGTCAGCAAATAATGAGCCTCAAAACCCAAAGCTGCAGCAGGTCACGTTTTCACTTGCCAACTCCTGCAAGATGGAAGACAGCTCAAGTTTCTTGCTCCTCCTAGATAAACAGGTAAAACTAACACTGACAAAATACAATGTTAAGTTTTACTGTTATTTTCAGGCTTTTTGATAATATGAAACCATTATTTTAAAGATAAAACATTACCTCATCTTTTACTCTTCTCAAAATGAATGGTTTTATTATCTGCTTTGCATGTGCAATTCTCTCCTTTTCATATACGCTTTGTTCTTCAGCACTCTTCTAAGGAAGATATTGTGAGAATTCAATTACAGTGTGAATTTTTCAGCTGTAACAACACTACCTTAACTACTATAACTTGATGAAAAAAACAGCCAGAATAGACATATCTAACAGGACCATTAGTCTTCTGAGATATCCTTTTATGACACATTTTTATGTTAAATGGGTTATTTCATTGTTTCATTTTCTAGAGTTTCATAATCATATTACCTGTTCCCTTAAGTTAAGCAGTAACAGCAGTGTTCCAGCAAAAAAAAAGTTACCTTCAAGAAGGGGATATACAATACTTACTGATTTTGAAGAGAACATCCTTCTGATTTCACTTGTGCTACTGCTGAACATATGTGGCATGACAAAATTCAAGAGGGACATCAGCTCCAACAGATTATTCTGAACCGGAGTCCCCGTTAGCAGTAAGCGACTCTTGGCCTATTTGTCCAAAGGGGAAAATTGTAGTGAGAAACATTAGTCAGGTTAAAAAGTAATATTGGTAGCAATAACAGCTATTGAGAACCGAGAGAGTGAGCTTGATTTAAATTATACCTATTTAAACTTAAAATATATCCAGATCTCATGGAGTAATTTCCTGCTTAAGTCCACAAAACAGCTTACAGATCCATGGGGAACCAAGAACATACAAATTTAAGACTATTCAAGAGGTCTAATCCAGATTTAAGAAAAGCCTTCCTGGCTCTATTAGAGTTTTCCTTTTTTGGCTGTTTGTTTTGGGTTGGTTTTTTTTAATGAATAATACTAATTGTTGCTCCCATATCATGTATTTTCTAATGTCATATAGTACTTATGCACAAGTTTTGAATTACAAGTACAAGCCATATTTTAGCTGCTTAAAGATCACCTTCTTAAAAATGCTTTTGATGAACATATGATCTTGAAAAATTACTTGTAATAAGTGATCATAAGTATATCATTATTGTACCAATACAACAGTGCTAAATCACAATGATTAGAAAAAGAGCTGTACTCAAATATTCTCTGTATCAAAATGCTGCTGACTCAGGTCAGAAGCTATATGCAAAATTATTTTAAAGCTAGCTTTTCATGCACAGTCCTATCAGAGTAGTTCCTTAAAAACTACAATATATCAGTACAAGTCATCAGAATAGCTTTTTACAGTCTTTACCAATGTGGGATAAAACTGGAAAATTGCTTAATACTGAAACTGAACTACTACCATCAATGTAATGATACCATTACAATGATGCTATAGGATATTTATTACATTTCTCTGGGAGCTTGCCTCCCCGAAAGAGTTCATGATGCAGGATTCACTGCTAAGGCCACATCAACACTTATATCCACTTGCACACTGTAGTTTCTGGAACTTTGTGTGTATATGTGCCTGACAGTTAATAGTTAATTTTCCTTCAGCCTGTTACTGCAAAATAGAAAAAACAGGAGTTATCCCCCCCCAACTCAACAACAAATAAACCTCTTACATTAATTGTCATAAGGTGCTGGTAGCGTACAGAGCTCATGTTCTTGAGCATATGACCTTCATCAAAAATTGCATAGTTAAGCTTCAACCTGCGAAACAGCCCTCGGTCATCGGAGCTGCTGGTTGCACAGTTGTATCTGTCAGAGAAAGATATTGTAAAAAACACCGGACGTGACAATGTATAAGGCAGAACACACGAGGGACTAGATGTCAAACTGTTTAGATGTAATCACCCATAACACACTTTAACACTGACAAATGATAACAGTTTACTTGATGAGCCAGTGCTCCCCATAACTTCCCAAAAACCTGTGCAAATCTATTACAAACTAATACGTATCCATTAGTATTTCTTATTTACCAGATATATTATATCTAAAGCATCTATTACATAGTATCTGTTACAGGATTAATAAAACCCTAGTAACCACTGCCTGAAAAAAAATTAAGTTCCCTTCCCACCTCACCAAAACCCACACTTTTTTTTTTTTGTGGTACCACTAGAGGTCAGTAGTAGACAACTGAATCTCACTTGTTTAATTACTGCACTTACGTAGTTATAATCACATTGAAATCCACAGCTTTATTATTAATGTCCACCCTGAGATGTTTCCGGTCTTCTTGGGATCCTATGAAAGGGCAAAGTATAACATAAGCACAATTACTTTTATATAATTTATGTACGTATAAAAATTAAGGCAGTACATAGAAATACAGTCAGCAATAAATGTGTATTTAAACCATCTTAAAACAATGCTTCCATGAGAAATTCACGTTTTCCTAGGTTGACCATGCAAGCAAGTATGTTATTGGGTTCATTTCTAAACTACTTTCCCCACCATAGTAAAACAGGACGTTCAATTCTGGACACCACAGATGAACTTCTCTTATCCAGTTATCTGTAAGACAACATTAAAATAAAACCCAAGTCAGTTATACTTTATCTTCTGTAACTTCAGACACACCTCAGTATTAAACTAAACACCTGATTTTAAAACAAATCCCTTTAAACTCTCCTGAAGGTTAAGAAACTTTCTGCCTAGATGCTGGAAACTTGATAGTATTTAAGGAAATTTAACAACCCACAAGCAGGCTTTAAGTAACTCTTGCTTAAGCTGCTTACACTTTCAACTCCTCTGTTTCTAGAAATATAACCTGCGTGGTCTGTAATCGCCATGTAAAATATTACAATGCTTAAGTTTCATCCCCATTTCTTCCCTAGATAGTTAACTCCCCAGAAAGCAAATCACTTCATTTGTCAGTACTTGCATCCAGGAGCATTTCATCAGGAGAGACAGTGCCTCTGGGACTTGGCAAGGAAGCCCAACAGCTCGACCAGCTCCAGGTGTGCAGTCAGCAGAGAGACATCAGCCTGCCCAAGGGGAAGCTGCTTGACAGCCAACAGAAATGCTGACCCCAAACCACAGCAGAAGTGGGTGTCTGGTAAATGCCACTCGACTCGGGCTGGAATCAGATCAGGGCTGAGGAAACACCTCCAGAGAAGCTGCTGCTAGACCACGCTTCCCAGGCATCCCTGTGCTTGATGGCCTGCTCCAACCTGTCACTACAATTTATGAGTCTCTTAAATTCACTTCACAAAAGCACTCTCATTGACATCCTTATGTACACCTCAAGCTTTAAGTAATGTGCATTCTTAAAATGTATTTAAAAAATAATGAGTTCCAGTACATTTTTAAAGAACACTGAAAATTTCGAACTGATGCTGAGCAACCCAAAGCTCTTCTGATGTGTTAAGAAAAAGTTTTGAAAGAAGCATTTTATATTAAAAGCAGGTTTTTTTTTTTCCTAAATTAAACTTGCTACTTTCTCCTTTCTATAATCATTCAACAAAACCACATTTAACTTCATGGACAATGGAACTGTTGAATATTCACGTTCCTCAAATATGAGGAAAAACTTCTTTACGGTGAGGGTGACAGAGCCCTGGAACAGGCTGCCCAGGGAGGTTGTGGAGTCCCCTTCAAGATCTGCCTGGAAAGAGTCCTGAATAATGTGCTCTAAGCAATCCTGCTTTAGTAGAGGACTTGGACTAGATGATCTTTAGAGGTCCCTTCCAACTCTTGACAATTTCATGATTCCGTGACAACTAGTTTCTGCTCAAACATGGCAGCTTTGCTGACATATTTTATTCCACCATATTCTTCCCGCTTTCAACTGAGGTCATTAAACAATTAAAACACAAAACTAAGACAGCCAGCCTCATCATTTCAGGAATTTGATCTGCTTTGACAGATTCTGTGCAGCAAAGACAAAAACTAAATGTCTCAAAAGACTCAAAGAAGACTCAATGTCTCAGATGCCATGAAACATGATCCCAGCACAGCTTCAAGGCAAGGAATTTCAGTCAATATTCAGTAAGGAAAAAGACTACTTTGCTAAACAAGTTCAAATTTTAATGAGAAGCTTAATTTTTTGTGAAACGTATAGAACATATTAAAAAAATAATCCATGTTAGGTCTAATTAATTCAGAACAAGCATGCCTTCAGTATCATTTGCATTCCAATTCAAATTACTTAAGGAGTTGACTATCATCATAAGAAAATTAAGTTTCTTTCACAAAATTATCTTTGCTTCATAGCCTGGCCATGATATTATTCTTTTAAACAAACAAATAATTTCGAAGCTCATAACTTACCTAACGTTGAAGCTGGCACAACTACCAAATGGGGACCCGTGTTGCCCTCTTGATAGAGATAAGCTAGAAAGGCAATAGCTTGAATTGTTTTTCCTAAGCCCTGCAAGAAAATAAATCCATTTAAACAAAATTTATGATCTGTAGAACATAATAGCCGCTAGTACTCATAAAACAATTATAGTGTTGTGAATGTTAATTAGAGATTACAAATCTGCACAGAAGAATTGTTCTGCTTAACCACATTGTTTCGCAGAAGACAATTCCTTCTTAAGCGCAATCACAGTCCAACTCAATTTTTTCAGCTCAGCATCTGAGTATCAGGAATTCACCTCTTCCATTAATGAAGATTTCATTTTAGTTCAAAGTCATCCCTCAAATTTTCTTCAAAAATTCACCTTAAACAGTGTGGCAGACAAATGATCACTTGGAAACTAATTGTTTCCATTTGAGCCAGCTGTGCAGAGAATATTCCAGCTATTTCTGAAGTCGAATTTAATATGGAAATCAGATTTCATTAAAGTTCACCAATACTCCCTTTCCTATCTTCTGTATTACAAGTTTAATAATTTATCTTATCTACCAGAAAACATGCACATAAGGTAGTTTTCACAAATGCAAAATACATGGAAGCTGAGAAGCACTACCTTAAGTCTTAACAAAGCAAACCCATCCATTCACTCCAGTTCATCACGAGATGAACAGCAGCCAGAATTAGGATTAAAAGCAACTGATAAAACATTTAGCACTTTGCAGCAGCATCACTAAGTTTGTTCTGTTGTACAGTTACTGGTGGTGTCAGCACCAAACAAACCCTCAAATCCATCAGCTTTTCTCTCCTGCTTCAAAACTTATGGGGAGCATAACAACAAGAGATGGCTGAAATACCACAGGAGCAGAAAAGTTTTCTACCCACTTAGTTTTACTTACTTGTTTTGAAACTGATGGACAAACGTAAAGGATAGGAGCTTGCTACAATTAAATGCTGGACAAGCAGAATGAATTATATTTATGGGCAAGGAGCTAGTAAAATAAACGGTTTGAGGATAATCTGCTGTGGTAGAAACTGCTTCCATTGCATCAGAAGACACCATGTGACTTGTAATTATCAGCACCCATGAATCTTAGGCTACTTTTGACTTTCAAATTAAAAGTACGAGCTCAGCAGCTTGTTAACATTTGGAGGAACCATTTGCAAATTAAGTTATATTAGCTAAAACAAATTACTTATAATCTGATTGGGGTTTCCAGGAAACAAAAGAATTTAAGTTAAGTTTTCAAAACTTTTAACGATTCTTAAGTAATCAGTTTCATACTTACCATTTCATCAGCCAATATGCCATTTAATCCATGTTTATGCAGCAGTGCTAACCAGTTCAAACCAATCTTCTGATACGGTTTGAGTTCCAAACTGTTAAGAAATCAAACTTACCATGTTACCATCTTTTATTTGTTTTTCCACGAAACACAACTTTACACTTAATGTTAACCACAGAATAGTAAGTTTATTATTACTCACATTTTAACACACTCCAAATCTCCTTGTGTTGTGAAAAACACATTAAACTTTACTTAATCAGTCAGCTGAATACCAAAGAGCATTTCTGAACTAAGTAGTTCATCTGAATTTTCACACATCCTAGATGACCAAAAATGAATGTTACAACAAATAACTTTATTCTAAAATCAGTGATACACAGCCAGTTAAAAGCAGCTACACAACTGCTAAGTTTCAAAATACACAAAAAAACTAAGTGACATTTAGCAGCTGCATGACCAGGGTGTTCTGTTGTACAATTGCTGCTGGTGTCAGCACCGAACAACACACACAACAGCACTTTTTTGCAAAGAAAATCATCACTGATAAGATCCCTCCAAACAGTTCCCTCTTCCTCTCTCTCCAGTTTTATTTTGACACAGCTGAATATCCTTTTTACCACTAACAGCCTCCAAGTCTAAACCAGGTTCCCACTCTGGCCATTTCCACTTCACCACTATAGTTCCCAGCTTATAGGAAAATGCCTCCCACCCCTCCCCCCAGTTTATATTCCTCCTAAACTCTCTCTTTATTCCCAATATACATTTAGGGATCCTTATCAAGTTACCTATCTGAAATAAATCCTTCCCCTCAACACATCCCCTATGCCCCTTCTGCTGGATTCAGAGTTGCAGATCATTTTGAACATCTGAACTTCAGCTGATAAACTTTACAAGTTTGCTCAGATTAATTTCAACTTTGCATCTTTGAAATACAAGGTTCCCCATTACAGAAGCAGCTTTGTTTGACCTTCTGTTTGAGATAAGTTGATAACTCATGATCAACTCATGATCAAGCTCGGCTTCTACATTCATCAAAAACTGGGGCAAGTAAAACAAGGTAATGGGCACTGTTATATCTTTTAATTTTTTTTGTGTTCTTATTCTCCTTAACTGTTTTCCTGATACACTAAAAAACATGTGATGGATTCCCTCAAGTGTTGCACACTGCTATCTAGCTCACTGAGAGCTGCTCAGTGTCAAACATTTCCAACTCTACTTTCAGAGATCACAGTTTTGAAAAATCCAATCTCCAAGGATACCTTATTACCTGACACCCCTCTAAGTATAAAAAAAGTGAAACATACCTCTGATTCAGAATGGAGGGTTGCTCTATGTTCCATCCGCATCCTTTGTCTTCAGTTATCTTGGTTACTTGTTTTGTCAGCTTATTTGAAATGTCTTCACATTTATTCATGAGCTTTAGAACCACGTCCCTCTCCTTCAGCAGTATCTTGCAGTTCCACACTATGTCTTCTGACAAACCAGTAGTCTTTGTCATTTTTGTAAACTGTAAAATAATAATAAAAAATACTGTGAACACTGGTAATAGCAGCAAAGGCTCTATGATGAAAACCACAGCTGCTGCAGGCAGCAAGTAACTCAAATAACAGACAGCAACAGCATCGCAATCTTCTCTTAAAACTTCAGATATTCCTAATGCACTTGGGCCACTGTAAAACTGTGTGAATACACACTGAAGGTCATCATTACAGCTCCTCACACGTAGAACATCTTTTAAAATAAGAAAGACAATTTCTCTGAAGAGTGTCTAATGTAAAATAGCTCTGAAAATCCTCAAGGGGAGGCAACATACAGCACGAAGCAAGTTATGAAGGCCAGACCTCCTAACAGAACAAAATCACAAGAGGAAGAAAAAAAAAAAGTATGATTATCATTATATCTTCTTTTAAGCAATGCCTATTATATACTAAAGATATAAGATATAAGCATAAAGTAGCCATCAAGGCAAACCAACCCATGAAGAAGGCCATTAAGATTTTGTTATGAATTTGTCCAGAGCTCAGCATTGCTCAGTCTCAGTTTCTAACTGTACCACGAGCAATAGTCAAACCAGACTGAGGCAGACTGAAGAAAAAAAAAACCAAAAATACTTAAAGGTAAGTTTCCCAGCATTATGTCAGCTGTCAGTTTTTGGGGTCACCAAGTACTGATAGACCCAAAAGATCAGCAAGAATTGGTTCATCCTTTTCAGTCCTTCACACTTCAATGTCGGAGGAGAATTTCTTCATCAAGCTAGGGTTCCCCTAAACTCTTTTTTTCTTGCAATAAACCTGACCTTTTGTGAAATCTATGAAACACAAACTTACACGTATCTATCAAATATCTATCAGACTCCTCGCTGCCTGACTCTCCAACCTGTCCAGGTCTTGTCGTATGGCAGCACAGCCTTCTGGTGTGTCAGCCACCTCTCCCGGTTTTGTGTCATTAGCAAACTTGCTGAGGGAACACTCTGTCCCCTCATCCAGGTCATTGATGAATATACTGAACAAGACCAGACCCAGTACTGACGCCTGGGAACAACAACCAGTAACAGGCCTTCAACTGGACTGTGAGCTGCTGATCACAACCCTTGGAGCTCTGCTACTGAGCTGGTTCTCAACCCACCTCACTGTCCACTCATTTAACCCTCACTTCCTACACTGACCTATGAGGATGTTATCAGAGACAGTGTCAAAAGTCTTACTCAAGTCAATGTAGACAACATCCACTGCTCTCCCCTCATCCACCCAGCCAGTCATTCTATTATAGAAGGCTATCAGATTGGTCAAGCGTGATTTCCCATTGATGAATCTATGCTGACCACTCCAGATAACCTTCAGTTCATCTACATGGTTAAAGATGACATCCAGGATGAGCTGTTCCATCATGTTTCTAGTGATGGAGCTGAACCTGGATCGTCCCTCTTGCCCTTTTAGAAGGTTGGCATGACATTGGTTCCTCCGGTCCTCAGACATTGCTCCTGTTCTCCATGACCTTTCAAAGATCATGAAAAGTGGCTTCACAATAACATCTGCCAGCTCCCTCAGCACTTACGGGTGCATCCTGTCAGGGCCCAAGCATCTGTAGTTATCAAGTTTGCATAAATCACCTCCAACCTGATACTCCCCAACCAAAAGAACATGTTCCTTTCTCCAGGCTCAGTCTCTTGCCTCCAGGATCTGGGATTCCTGAGGATTGACATTAACAGGAAAGACCAAAGCAAAGACGATATTCAGTAACTCCACCTTCGCTGCATCCTCCGTCACCAGGGCACATACCTCATTCGGGAGCAGGCCCACATTTTCCCTAGTCTTCCTTTTGCTACCAGTGTACTTAAAGATGCCCTTCTTAATGCCCTTGACATTCCTTGCCAGGTTTAATTCTAAGTGGGCCTTAGTCTTCCAGTTGCATCCATGCATACTCTGTTGACATTCCTATACTCCTCCCAAGCGGCTAGTCCCTTTTTCTACATTCTGTAAGAATATGGGGGCCGAATGCCCCAGCTGTTGTGCTTTAAGTAACTGATCACTATTGCCACATTGCAGAGTAATGCTGAAGTATACAAGCAGGCTATGCTTTGACTCCAAAAAAATAATTGAGTGATGACCTCTACTGACAGCCTGCCCTTACTGTTTTAGGGGGTTTGCTTTGCTTATGGTTTTGATCCATTTAAACAAAAACCCAGAGAGCTTACCAACACTCATGGGTTAAACCAGGCTAAGGCACACTTGTCAACACTTGCGAAGAAGTTTTCTACATAGACAACTCTCTTTAGAAATAAAAAGAGAAGAACACGATTTCTAATAAGCGATTAAAAATTTCAACATTTGTTTTGATGCCTAAAGCTCTGGTTGGCATGAATATAAATCCTGTAATCTATAAATAAAGGCGTGGAGAACGAAGCCATCTGTTATTAACAGAAATTGTATTGTTTCATATCAGCACCTTAGCATTCATCTCCAAGTTACAACAAGAAAAACTTTAGCCACTGGTTCACACGTGAAACACACGATGTTACACCGTTGTACAGAACACAAAGCAGATCCTCAGGTGGCCTTTGGTTCACCAGAGGTTCTGACATCCTGCCAGGTTCATTTTTTTCCTGTAAGGTCCAAAAATGCGAGACCATCATGGACAAGTGAGCCATGAGCTTCCACAGCACGCTTGGAAGAAAGGTTCACTGGAGTCCCAGGCTGCAGCAATGCCCCACAATGCATAACCACAACGCTGGTGTGCTCTGCTTGGCTTACTTTACACCACCTGAAGGTGACTTAGTATTTCACTTTACTGCTTAAGGTGGAAAGTCGGCCTCAACCATGAAAACAAATCCTGCTTCCCCTTTAAGCAGTTTCCATTTCTAACCTGATACATTTGCTGCTTCCCTTCAGTTTGCTTTGGTGCAAGGTGCTTCTGGATTTCCTGCTCATCTGGGTTTTGTAGCAGTTTGCACATGTGCAGCCAAAGCAAGCAAGACAAAAAAGCTGACACTACCGTTCCTTGGTTCTATATCTCCTATCTTATTTTCTTTTGCAGTATACAGAATATGACGGACAAGTAAGACCACCTTTGACAGCTTTGACTACCATTTCCCTAAAATGTTATAAGCTAAATATATGCTACATGAGAATTTCTATGTAGTATTTTGCATCAGTTTAACTTGTGTGTACTGCTCAAGAATTTATAACTTTTAAAAACAGTAGACATTGTTTAATTCATACAAAGGCTTTAAATGCTAAAAGAGATGGTGACAGAATAACACCACAAATGATAGAAATNTCTATTATAGAAGGCTATCAGATTGGTCAAGCGTGATTTCCCATTGATGAATCTATGCTGACCACTCCAGATAACCTTCAGTTCATCTACATGGTTAAAGATGACATCCAGGATGAGCTGTTCCATCATGTTTCTAGTGATGGAGCTGAACCTGGATCGTCCCTCTTGCCCTTTTAGAAGGTTGGCATGACATTGGTTCCTCCGGTCCTCAGACATCGCTCCTGTTCTCCATGACCTTTCAAAGATCATGAAAAGTGGCTTCACAATAACATCTGCCAGCTCCCTCAGCACTTACGGGTGCATCCTGTCAGGGCCCAAGCATCTGTAGTTATCAAGTTTGCATAAATCACCTCCAACCTGATACTCCCCAACCAAAAGAACATGTTCCTTTCTCCAGGCTCAGTCTCTTGCCTCCAGGATCTGGGATTCCTGAGGATTGACATTAACAGGAAAGACCAAAGCAAAGACGATATTCAGTAACTCCACCTTCGCTGCATCCTCCGTCACCAGGGCACATACCTCATTCGGGAGCAGGCCCACATTTTCCCTAGTCTTCCTTTTGCTACCAGTGTACTTAAAGATGCCCTTCTTAATGCCCTTGACATTCCTTGCCAGGTTTAATTCTAAGTGGGCCTTAGTCTTCCAGTTGCATCCATGCATACTCTGTTGACATTCCTATACTCCTCCCAAGCGGCTAGTCCCTTTTTCTACATTCTGTAAGAATATGGGGGCCGAATGCCCCAGCTGTTGTGCTTTAAGTAACTGATCACTATTGCCACATTGCAGAGTAATGCTGAAGTATACAAGCAGGCTATGCTTTGACTCCAAAAAAATAATTGAGTGATGACCTCTACTGACAGCCTGCCCTTACTGTTTTAGGGGGTTTGCTTTGCTTATGGTTTTGATCCATTTAAACAAAAACCCAGAGAGCTTACCAACACTCATGGGTTAAACCAGGCTAAGGCACACTTGTCAACACTTGCGAAGAAGTTTTCTACATAGACAACTCTCTTTAGAAATAAAAAGAGAAGAACACGATTTCTAATAAGCGATTAAAAATTTCAACATTTGTTTTGATGCCTAAAGCTCTGGTTGGCATGAATATAAATCCTGTAATCTATAAATAAAGGCGTGGAGAACGAAGCCATCTGTTATTAACAGAAATTGTATTGTTTCATATCAGCACGTTAGCATTCATCTCCAAGTTACAACAAGAAAAACTTTAGCCACTGGTTCACACGTGAAACACACGATGTTACACCGTTGTACAGAACACAAAGCAGATCCTCAGGTGGCCTTTGGTTCACCAGAGGTTCTGACATCCTGCCAGGTTCATTTTTTTCCTGTAAGGTCCAAAAATGCGAGACCATCATGGACAAGTGAGCCATGAGCTTCCACAGCACGCTTGGAAGAAAGGTTCACTGGAGTCCCAGGCTGCAGCAATGCCCCACAATGCATAACCACAACGCTGGTGTGCTCTGCTTGGCTTACTTTACACCACCTGAAGGTGACTTAGTATTTCACTTTACTGCTTAAGGTGGAAAGTCGGCCTCAACCATGAAAACAAATCCTGCTTCCCCTTTAAGCAGTTTCCATTTCTAACCTGATACATTTGCTGCTTCCCTTCAGTTTGCTTTGGTGCAAGGTGCTTCTGGATTTCCTGCTCATCTGGGTTTTGTAGCAGTTTGCACATGTGCAGCCAAAGCAAGCAAGACAAAAAAGCTGACACTACCGTTCCTTGGTTCTATATCTCCTATCTTATTTTCTTTTGCAGTATACAGAATATGACGGACAAGTAAGACCACCTTTGACAGCTTTGACTACCATTTCCCTAAAATGTTATAAGCTAAATATATGCTACATGAGAATTTCTATGTAGTATTTTGCATCAGTTTAACTTGTGTGTACTGCTCAAGAATTTATAACTTTTAAAAACAGTAGACATTGTTTAATTCATACAAAGGCTTTAAATGCTAAAAGAGATGGTGACAGAATAACACCACAAATGATAGAAATAAGAGGATACAATCAAATCTTAGATACATATCTCTACACTAAAAGGAAATTCAAACAGTTAACAATCATAAACCTTAAAAATAAGAAACTAAATAACATTCAAGTCTCTCCAGTTTGTATCCTTGCATTTACCAGAGTCAGTGTGAAACTGCATTGGGCTCACACAACAAGCCAAGGAACAGAACACCTCCTCGGACCCCAAAAAGCTATGCTGGGATCCTTGGAGAGCCAGCCTTAGTTCTGTCCTTGTTTCTTAGCACACAGGCAGATATTGCCATCATGTGACTGTATTTACAAACTGTCTGTCGAGTAAACAGCACTGTGAACTGCTTTTTCCAACACTGGCCAGTTTCAAAAGTCTGGAAAAGAGAGTGCTATTAAAATATAATTAGACACCAGTGAGATTTTTAGAGGACTGAGGGTGAGGAGGAAGGTCAACGGGTGCCCAGAAGTCTTTCCACCAACAAAAGACATCCTGCCATCTGCCGGCCCTCGATGGGGGCTGGGAGGTGTCACCAGGACCTCGGAGCAAACAGGAGAGGAAGGTGTGAAGCCTATATCAGAAAGAACCCACCAGGAGGTGCAGTATCTCTAACTACGGTCTATTTAGTAATGCATGTCCACTCTGAGGAGGCGTAGAGCACGAAGCTGGTAGCAGGGCTGTACTGTGAGAGGAAAACATCACTGAACACTGGCCCCTTGCAGAAAAGCTACCTAGCACGTGTCTTTACCTTGCCCTCCACAGCCAGCCACGTTCTTGATGCTTCTCCTTCCCTCTCCTCCAAGTTGTGAGTAAGAGAAACACTCAGCAAGGCACTCTCTCCGAGCACATCCTAGTCTGTCTGTTACCTACTACTTTCCCTACGCACACAATGTATTCTGGAAAGAGGCCAAAGGACCTTGCACTGAGAAGCATTGCTTCTCTGCATGAGGAGACAGACACCTAAAGCCTCAAGGACATACCCTGAGCACTCTTTATGCAAGTTAGTTTGTGACAGGAGGCACCCCCAGGCTAGTCCTCTCCAGCACTGGAGACTTGATAAAACTACCCTCCTGGAAAATGTAGTTGATCTACAGTATGGACATTTCTAAATTGCCAGAGGCATTAATCTTTATGAACAAGGATGTTTTCAGCTCTCTCAATTTAATTTTTAGGAGCTATGTTAAATTTTTTTCCCTATGCACTTTAAGTGTTACTAGATCAAGTTAAATATCCATCTTAAATATATGCTCCAAAGGTTAAGTATTTTCAAACATTCTTAATAACTTCACAAGCCTGAAATTTGTTTAAATCCATCTAAAAAATAAAATCTTAGCCCAACTTAAAAAGCTTGTCTAGCATGAAAAAGTCATTTTAATCTACACTTTCCTGGAAAAAGATGTTCAGTTTTCAAATAAGTAGGTTTTAGTCTTAATCTCAGACTGAAAGACTTAAGACCTTCCTCAATTCTCGTAACAAACAGGTGGTAACAACTTCTAGTGCTTCGCATTGTGTTACAAAAGAAACCATTACAGTAAAGAGAGATCTTAAAAACAAGCCAATTTCTTTAATGCTATAACTGAATCAGCTCTCTCTATTATTCTACAACTCTCGTTAATTAGTAGGAAAAATGTTGGGTCACTGAGCTACTGGATCTTTATAAACAATTTAAACCCACACTGATACAAAACATCTGCTAAAAATCTGCTGCACACCACTACTACTCTGGGCAAGTATTCACAATGCTACATAAACATGTGGTTGCTGACAGCAGCAATCTTTATGAAAGCCAAATTTTAAACGCAAACAGGCCCATGCAGTGCTTTTTTTTTCTTCCCCTTGTTAAATATTTTACACAGAGAAAAGAACAGCCCTGTAGCAAATATTTCTGCAAAGAATTAAGCTCAGGCAAAATCCAACAAGTTTAGAAAGGAATGGCCGTATGACAGATGTGCTGTGAGAAGCCAAAGGCTTGGGGCAAAACGGATTTCTTTTGCAGCATACCTGCACCTTGTATTTTTTTCAAGTACCCTCCTCTGCCTCCCCTCTTTGCAACGTGACATATAACAATCGTTTTGTTTTTCTTTAAAATTATTATTTAGTATCTCTTACTGTTTTTTGGTAAAACATTTCACATGCTGAATAATAGTTATTGTTTTACACATACTGGAGAAGTTCTATTCTGCTCTGAAAAATAAAAGCAGATCTTGCACACATCAGTGGGGGAGGCTTCAGAGCACATATTGATGAAAAAACACACCAATTAGTCTGTAAGAGGGGCCTACGCACAGTTACTGCTTTAAAATCCAAAGCACTAACAAATTAAACCAAGAAAATCTGCTGTAATGCACTTCAAATTTCTTACCAGGACACTGCTCTTACCAGGTCTGATGTCTTGCAGTTAAATGAAACTGCATGAAACGTTAAAGCAACAAAGAAACCATGGGAAACATTTGAAAGTAACATCCCAGTGACAGTTGATAATCTACTTACCAAGAGAGATCGTTTTCCCTTCTGTTATGGATTGTGGTTTAGCCTTCTGATGCTTTACCTTTTATTAAGAAAAACACAGCAGCTCACTCCACTAAAAAAATGGCTGCGTTGCTCAGCTAGCAAAACCATGCAGTAGATTAAAGAAAAAAGGGAAAAGTAAAAAAAAGGCAACAACTGTTTCTTGCATGAAGCTGAAAATATCCATGCTGGCACCTTCAATCATGGAGCTACCCTGGAAGCTGCTGCTGCTATTCAAGTGTCTGCAGTAAAGGTCCTGCCACGTTCATGCCTCCTGCATGGGTTTTCAGCCACAACAGCTCAGAACAGGCTAACGAACACCTCCTTCCCAAGTGAAAGCTCTAATTTCTTCTTCAGCAGTGAAATCAACCAACTTTCTGTGCTACAGAGTGAGTGACAGTAATGTCAGCCAATCAGCTTGAGTTTTCCAGGAAAATCACCCCTTAATTCATTCAAAATCAGGTCATATGACACTATTTGAAATGCTATTGGCTTAGGAGGAACATAGCATTTTAGCCTAATCAGGATAAGGCCACCCATCTAAGCCTCCCTAGGCTGAAGCCACCTAGACTCTAGGCAGGCTGGGGATAGGAAAAGAAGAATGCAGACCTACCAG
The DNA here is from genome assembly GCA_013400375.1 of Thinocorus orbignyianus. Lineage (NCBI taxonomy): Eukaryota > Metazoa > Chordata > Aves > Ciconiiformes > Thinocoridae > Thinocorus > Thinocorus orbignyianus. The sequence continues at coordinate 579,338 of VXBW01005253.1, forward strand.
AGCCTCCCAGCTGTTAAAGGGCCGGAGCGCTATTATCTTCTGAGCCTTTTTCTGAGAACACTGGGGAATCAAAGAAAGTTCGCTCAGGGAAGCATCCTGCAGGAAGCTGAGGATTTTCGCTTTGTAGCCATCCTCCAGTACTTCGTCGCCACTGCTGTAGTCCTCGTCAAGGGAGCTACCACCGTCTTCAGAAGCAGACTCATCCTCTGAGTCTTCTGTTTCTTTTTTGGTATTCCAAACACTCTTTTTGCCTTTGTCCTTTTTCTGAAAGCCATTTTGCTCTTTCCTGGAAGATTTCTGCTTTGGCTGCTCTTTACTCTCATCGCTTCCACTCTTGGCAGAGGCTTCAGTCCAGTCAGCAGCTTCAGTTTTGGGAGGAAAGTCCATGCCTATGCACGTAATATAGAAGGCAACAAGTCAATGCATACTGGTTAAGGGTGAATTTATATCCACTGTTCTTCCAAAGTAAAACCTATATAGATATAAAACACAATTCTAGTATGTAATACAACAACCCAATTGCAGGTGCTACTAAGAGAAAAGAGGAACAAACACCTTGCAAGTCTGTTTAACACATGTAAATAGTACCACCTGTGAGCATAAGATGAGCAATGCTAATTTGTATACTGTGGGAAAGTAACAGAAGATTGGTGAGGAAAGATTGCAAACACACTGAAGTGACTTGTATGTGGGTACTGGAAAACACATCGATCACACTAATTGTTGTTTAGTTTTGTGTGCTCAACAAGTAGAACATCTGCACTTAGATAACACAGGCCTGGGATGGACATAGAGGCACCTTACTGAGCACGCCTGAGATTCTTGCCACGCTGCTGAAGAAAATCAAAGCACAGTGGAAAACTATCTGCCTGAATCCTCGAAACACAGGCCAGAACAGCAAGTGTGAGCTCACCTGCTCTCTCACTCCCTTGCTAACAAGGCCTCTGCTTACTATTAAGGACTCTCTCTCACTCCATGGTGCCTGCGTCCCCTGTTTGCATGCCTTTGCCCAGGTACTGCTTCAGAGATTCCCTGATCCACAAGGTATTGAGATTAAATTTGTTCTTTGCCTTTAATTCACGATTTTGTCGGTGTTCCTGTGTCCCGCCTCACCCATATACTGTTCAAATAGCAGAGGGTTTTAAATAACTGTCTTAAAGTACATATGATCAACACCATGTAATAAGCGTGAGCTCCAGAAGCTCTGAGGTAAGAGCAGGTAGTTAAGAACTACGATGTAGAGCTGGGATGAGATACTGGTCTCACTCCACCAGACTGCAAAGATATTAATTCTGCTGATTTCAGAAAACAAGTCTACTTTCACCATGAAAATTGTATATTTTTTTCCTTTTTAATACATCTCAGTACAGCATTAGAGATGGGACAACAAAAACTTGCACTTTTTAAAGAAAGAAAACAAGGTATTTCTGATTACAAAATAACACTGCTGTCTTAACGACAGAGGTTATTCAACAGAATGTGAGTCAATTCCTTTTCAGAAGTTACTTGTATGGGTTTGTCTTCCTCCTTTGGAAAAGGCATACTTTCTCATCTGCCCAAGCCCAGCTTGCTGCTGACTGACTCCAACCCCAGTGTCTGCCTTCTCAGAAGCACCAGCAAGGACCCAACCTCATGCACACCGATAGCTCCCCTTCCTTGGAAAAAATCCAATTAAGAATACTATCCTATTCCAAGAATACTTAAATAGCTGATACAGCAAGATGTATACTAAGCTGACAGCTATGTAACACACTGAAAAGTAATCAACTCATTAAATAGTATTTAAGTTATAACTTCCAGATTTACATGGAATCACAGCTCGTGCTCCCTACCACATTTGATGCACTGGTATTTATAAATTGGTTGCATAATTTACGGCTCATTTCTAGTATTCTTCTCTGCCACAATGTATTTTAAAAGGATAGAATAGCATGTCAGCTGTTGCTCATGCAGTTATTTGCGACTACACATTTACAAATTACTCCAGTTAAAATACAAAAATTAAACAAGCAGAAGGAAAATAGGTGTCAGCTTTGACACATTTCAAAATATATTTTAAGATATACTCACAGGTAATTACAACTTTTATGTAAATCTGTATTAGCAAGGCAAAGACATTTATCTCTACTTACGGAGCAAAATGAACTTATCATGACACTTAAAGATATAGAAAAGTTGAGTTTCCTTCTTCCATCCTCCCCATAAAACTAATTTCAAATATTAGTGCATGTTTCTAAGCATAGTGCAGTCAGGACTGTCATTGCTGGACATTAGAAAAGATTTGTATTACAATTCTGTCTGTTTTTTCTTGGGATAAAACGGATTATAAATCTGTCTTTACCCTCCTCATCTTCTGCAAATACTTTCAGGGCCTCCAATGCTTCATGAAACACCCAGTTATGTTCCTGAAGCACATCTCTCAGTTCCTAGTAAAAAATAAAAATTTTGCATTGTGGTAAGTTAAGCAAAAACTACATTTCTGTGCATAACAGCATTAAGACACTAACAAGTTTAATTTCACAAAGCAGAGCAAACCCCTGCAAATCAGATGATTCAAAATAAAGGAAATCGAAAGGAAAAATCCCTTACGCACTCAAAATGAGGTACAGTTGTGCTCCACTTTTCAAAGAAGCAAGAACACACATAAAAAAGCTTTTCTTCCAACAATTTAATGCACGGTATTAAAATACCCATGCCAATTGCTGAATAACATCAGGTACTAAATTATTACAAAGTGAACAGTGTATCTAATCACCCAGGGGAGAAAAGTCTGAGAGAGAGGGAAGGATCATTTCCCCATGGACTTTTATTATAGGCCATCAAATTTGCGCCGATGTCAGGCTTGTCATGGGACCAAAAAAAAGTAGGACGAGAAGTTCCATATGTCCTGATTACATCCAACTGCTCTCAGTTCAGGGCAAGTTAAATTTCAAAAGCAGCAACAGCGAAGACCTTCCTGTCCTGGGCTCCTTCCTGCTGGTGTAAGGACTGTTTCATTTGGACTATCAACAGCTCCAATTCTCTTAAGAAGTCAAAACCTGAAGTGCCATCAGGAGATATGAGCTTACCTCCTTATCCAATCCAGGGAATGTATTTTGCAGCTTCTTCACAAGCATCTCTTGCCTCTCCCATTGTCTTTGGGGTTCTGACTCATCCAGCTATGTTAAAAAAGAAATCTATTAGGTTTAATACAAAACACAAGCATAGAAACAGAAAAAAAATATTACAACCAGTCAAACCTAAACAATACTGCTTATCCTTAAAGAGCCACCCTAAACAACAAAAGCACTTAAGACAAATACAAGTTGCAGAAGTGATTCTTCATACATAGCCAATCATCAAAGTAACACTAAAACTTTCATATGCCTAGAAAATGTCTTCAGTCATGAAAGACTGGCATTTTTTACCTGATAAGCCCATACAGTGCAAAGTTACACCAAATATAAATAATTTAGAACTATCTAGTTTGTATTTCTTTAAAATAGAGTTAATAGTTATTCTGGATGATATTTAAGGCAGAAGATGGCAGGGTTAACAGTCAGTCTAACAGCTAGGTTAGATTACCTGGGATGCAGTATTTAACCCACCATAGTCTATAAACGTATCAAATGTTGTGTTTATATGAAGATTTAAGGGTGAAAAAAACCCAAAACACTAATACTGTGTCACAGCACCATGGAGTCACATCAAAAACTGGCAAAAGTTTTCATCAACAATAATTTCACTAATCAGCCTGCAAAAAGGAAGGTTTCTTATGAATGAGTGCCAAAACTTCTACATGCCACAAGCTGCTCTGTTATGTATTCTTGTCACGAATTACACAAGTTTCTTCAAAGAGCTTTGAATGCAAACTAGTTACAGATCTACTTTCCTACAGTAGAGATCTCAACAGGTTTGATCAATATTTACTTCAGTGAATGAAGTAAATATTGATGAAAAAGCACAAAGCAGATCACCCAAGCACTCTGGGTAACAGAGGACACTGTTCCTTTCCTCAAGGGACCCTTTGGTATCATCAGGAGTACAGCTACAGCACAGACAACAGCTGACAAAATATTCCTCTAGTTCCTAAGACTAGAGCAAACCAAGAATAAGGAAAAAAAAACCAACTCAACAACCCTGCAGGTTTTCTCACAATGAATGGCTATTATAAATTCTAAACTCTCATGTTTCAGCTTTATTCTTCCCAATCACTCCCCTTTTGACTGTAATGAAACTCTTAAGAACAGAAAACAACCTGCTGCATGAAACCAGCTCTAGTGAAGCATTGTTAGCTAGATCAAGTAGATAATAATTCAGTTAAGTCTCCTTTGTAACCCAACCTGAGGGTTTACCAAGGAGGAACAAACCCAAGCCCCAGCAAATCTTGCCTCATAAAATTCACAGCTCTCCTCCGGGTAGTAGGAGTATCAGAGTAGTATCGGTTTTGCTTTCATGAAATGCTCTGCATTTTCTTCATTTGGTTCTGACCAAGAATATTTAAATTTCAACACAAGGACAGCACCATCCTCCATCCAGCCTCCAGTACCTACTGCAGAATTCCTCTTCCCAAACCTAAGTGGTTTTCAAGGATGTCCACTGAGATGCCTAGGAGTTGGCCAAATACCAACCTGAACACACCAGGACCATTACACAGTTCCTACTTATTAGCAGAGGTCAGAGTAATCACTCCTTTAAACATAACCAACACATTTTAAAAATTTCCCTAAACCAGTTTCAAATATATATGTAAATAACATTCTTTTTGTAACACAGATGAACAGTGTCAACTGACATTGAACTTCATCTGTTTGAGAAAGCACAAGGCATGGCCTAATGAGGCACAGTGATCTGTAGCCTTAAATCCCACTGACATTCACAAGAACTGAACGGTACTCGGTGCCTCACACACTGCTACCCACCATCAACCACTTCAGTGAAAGCACTGAACAGACTACTGGGATACAAATCCACAAACACTGAAGAACACAACTGGTAATTCCATCCAGAACTGTCAAGGAGAATAAAGTAGAAAAAACCTGATTCAGATGACAAAATTTGAGTTTGATCGGGTTTGCTGACAAAATACACCAAGTTCATGACACCGCTGTCATTGACCAAGTCTGGCAATTTACAATACACATCAAGAATAAACCCAGTACTTACATAATTAGCTTTTGGCTTTTTTGTGACAGGCTCATTTCTATTTTTGCAATCTGAGGGAGAATCTTCTAGTTTTCTTTTATGAGAGGCAGCTTTAAAAAGAAACGAGGCAAAAGAGAAGAATTAATTACTTTCATTAAGTTCACTCCAAAATAGTAGGATCATTCAAACCAACACTATTTTATTAACTCACTGAATCTTAGTAACTGCACAAGATGTTTACCAGTCTCCATAATAGTTTCCTGTCAGTCCACAGACACTGAAATGTCAAGCAAAGCAGCTGCTTGAAAGTACATGTTTATTTACCTTTAAGGGTTTTTTAGTAGTTTGGCAATTGATCAAGTAATTACCTCTCACATATAACAACTGAAATAGCTCGGGGGGGGGGTTATTTTTTATAATTGCCAAGGTTTTTTTTACACACAAGTTGCATAAAAGTACGTCTGTCTGTTTTTATTCAATCTGACTGCTTCTGGAAAGTTGGTATTTAATCAAGGCCGAACCCCAGTTGTGAGTTGGTGCATGTGCATCACTGCCAGTCTGGAAGTGCTGATGACTGATTTCTGGCTCAGGTACAGACCACTGAGGGTACCACCAAACAGTTTTCAACATTGAACCCAAATGTCTGAAAGAAAACTATGCATATTAAATCAGTGATAAGTAAATATCAGTGATAACCATATTACTTATAAACAGTTCAGGAGCCAGAACTTCCTGAATATCTTTGGACCCTAGTGATTAGCAAGAGATTATTATCTTAGCATTAAGACCTGCCCAGTCAGGTGCATTTTCTGACTGCTGCCACGCACAGCTCGTGAAGGCAAGAATGCATTACCACTGTTTCTGTACACTGGCTTTGCTCGAAGCAGCAACTGTTAGCAGACAAGACTACTGTAAAAACTTCTAGTCCACGATCTGAAATAGTACTGCAAGTTAAATGCTTTTTCAGAATAAAAACTGCCTGCAGAGCTTTGATATCCAATACCAGCATCTCAGGCCAACTTCACTGCCCAGAGGTGGCCAGTGAACAAGAACGCACGCACTCACACAGACACAAAAAGCACTCTTGCTCTCCAATCCAAAAGACTGCCTGGATGATCAAAATAACTTAGTTGTGGAAAATGAAGTAGCCACATCTTTTCACAGAATGACATTTTGTGTGGAAATGCTTTAAATAAATTTTCTACTGGAGTCATTAATATCAGAGATGTGACATACAAATATTTTTTTTAAAAAATAAATCATTAAAACATCCCCAAGGGAGAAAAAATAAAGCATCAGCAATTCTTCCTTAAATGAAGGATCTGACAAGAGATACCAGAAAACACTGATAAGATTTTTTTCAAAGTCTATTCTATATATAGGCATAAATATATACAAGTGGCACAGTTCAAAACATCCAGAGAATGCGCCTACAAAGAGGAGGTGGCTCTCCTTCACCACTCAGACCTTGACCTTTCTGCTCAAGAACCTTGTTTAAACAATACAGCCAGGAAAAGCAATAGTCTGAGAAATGTGTGTTTGTCTTGGTATCAAAGAGAAGGGCTGTCAGCCTGCTCTCAGGTAAAACCCTAGAAGTCCTAAAGGCCTCATGCTATTACTGCTTAAGATCAATTAAAACTGCATTTGGGATTGATAGTTCTGAATACAAATAGTGATCCTGCAAACCTCTTTGACCTAAAAAAATACATGGGTTCCATTTAAGAGTATTTTGAAAATCTCACTGCTTTGAAGTCATGGGCTGAGCCCTCAACAGCCTTTCAAGAAAGCCCAATTGTGAGCGACTTTAGAGGCAATAAACTGTAGCAAAGGATCTGGATAACCATGGTCTCGGGAACCTATCAACACACAATTATTTAGAAATCAATCTGCAGTCTTTCGAAACCATGCCATTTGTCATCTGCAAATGACAAATACAATCCCAACTTTCTGAAGACATCCACTTTGCAAGGTATACTTAATTATTCCTTCTTATTCTAAGGGAGCATACAGCTAAGGGGATGAAGAAACTCTACTCCTGCTAGATGGGAACCACCCTTGGAGAGAGGTCAGGACACAACAGGTGTTCCAGAGGAATCCTTGTTCTCTCTATAAATGCTATGATTAATAAACAATGAGAAAAGCAGCTCCAAAGTTTCAAAACTTAGAGAGGCATCTGTAACTACTGCCACTGTTACCTGCTGCCACCACTACAAAAACCTCCTTATTACTGTGACTTCCTCCAGCATTACAAGAGGAACAGTCATTTTTGCCTGCTCAAAAAGCAGTGAGCATCAAACAGTCTTACATGAGGATGCAGCTCAGAAGCACTCTCACTGCTTTCATGGTTTTCACGACGTACGGAAAACACCACCAGAAACAAACCACAAGCAGCAGGTATTACCATAACTTCACACCTTTCATGCATACACGTTTTCAGTGTCACATCTAATCTTCAAACCTACAAGTCATCTATAATGCTCCTTGTTTTAGCTACACACAACTACTGAATTTAAGCTAGAAATACAAGGGTTTGTCATTCTGAAAGAACGGAAGAATCTGAAGATGACTCAGCCACATATTTTTAGCAAAGCCATGCTTCACAAACTGTATCTTGTCTCTGACCTCTCGCACACTTAACACTTCACAACAAGTAAAGTATATCATAAATTGACATAGGTAAGCAGATGTTCAGTGATGTCTCTCACATTTTTTAAAAATGTATCCTAAATGAGGTGATTTATACCATCACTTTCAGGCATGCTTACTCTTAACTAAACATTCTGCACAACAGCTGTGATTAGTAAGAATTTTGCTGCCAAGAATATTTTTCTGTGGGCTTGTATTGAAAGGATGTGAAACTGCATTCTTAGATCAACACAAAAATGGCCAAAAGGCAAGGCCTACATACCAGAAATCAAAGTGGTTTAGCTCAAACACTGAACTGCAACAAAGTTGCATTAGCTTAAACTGGTTTATTATTTGTGATCACTTTTCAAGGGTTTTGACTGTCTTCCAGGAAGGGATTTTTCAAGGAGCAGCAGCACTCAGAAGGACTGTGTTCCTCAAAAATCTGCAACTATAGTTTTCTGTTGCCAACATCCAAGAAGTTTGATTTGTAGAATTTGATCATGCACACAGTAATAACCTCAAAATGTTGGTCCAGTTGGGTAGTAAAACCCCAAACCAAATACAAAAGTAACACTTTGTTAAGATTAGCCCGATGTTTTAAAGCTTTCTGATAACTGTTAAAAATTTCTGAAGTTTCATATAAAAATCAGAAGATGAAAATATGGTAAGTTCAACAGGGGGAACTGAATTATCAAAAAAATCTGCTTTACAAAGGAATAAACCTCTTCTCCCTCAGCACATGAGCTACCTAGACATACTGATTCCAAATCCATAGGATGCTGCATGAAAAGACACTAAAAACTATTTCAGACAAAAGTGATCATAAATAGCTTTTTCCACTGTATCTAAACCATGAAGATCTCCCAGGAAACCCACAGACAGCTGAACTGCAAACAAATAGAGATTGCCGAAATGGATCAATTTTTTATAATGATGCTAACATTCATACCAACCTTCCACTTTTACCCCACTATTCATAGTAAATCAGTCAAAAGATTAATATAAGAGAAGAGATTTAACCCTGGACTTAGGTGATGTAAAGAAGCAAACCCAAAGCCAACAATGATGATCCTTTTGTATATCTAACACTCTCTACATAACCACAGGTACTGGGGTTTTTTGTTTGCTTTTGCGTGTTTGGGGGTTTTCTTTGTGGTTTTCTTGGTTGTTTTGTTGTTTGTTTGTTTGGGTTTTTGGTGTTTTTTTTGTGTTTTGTTTTGATAAGCCATAAAACTGTATAAACTCAGATGCAGTACAGAAACCCCTAAACTCTGAAGGCTCAAAGGCAGGGTTTGGGGGATGTTTGCTACAGAACTGTGAGGATCTGTCTAATACTTAAGACTAATAATTTTTATTCAGAATTACAAGCAAGTCTTGAAGTCGATCTGAAGAGAAAAGCATGACGAGCTTGACACAAACAGAATTTAGCTACGAGAGGCTACATACTGCACTATATCTTTTCCATACCCACTGGATTTCTCACCTACAACATTTGGAATTACTACTGCTAACCCTTTACTGTTTGCCTCAACTTTTGGGCAAAGAAGGAACCAGCAAGAACAGGAATCACTTAAGGACCCACATGTAAAGAATTTCTGAGCTTCAGAGAACATATTCCCCTTTTTTGTTTTATTTCTGGATTTTGGTCCGCATCCTCTTTTCATCTTTCCCCTTGCAAAGCCTGTCATTACAGTCTTCTGTTATTAGAACAAACAAACAGCAATATAACTTTTAGCATATAGATTCCGCAAATTTAGCACTTTTTAAATGCCTCCCAACCAAGTTTACTTCACTGGATTAGCTACAGCTTCTTAAGTTTGTTTTCATTGTTTGTGATTTTCTTCTTAAACGTACCTGTGTCATTGAGCCTCAAGCCAGAAGCTATTGCTTCATCCATTGTGCGTGTTGAGTCTATCAACTGCACACAAAACAAAAAAAAAAAAGAAAAAAAAGAGTCAATTGCTAAGTGATGAGATTTAATCCAGTCAAACAGAGGAAGATAATGACAGATCAGCAAGATTAAAGTACACTTTAAAAAACACCCCCAAAATACATGTATTATAAGATCCAAGAATGAAATTTACAGGTACCAAATTGGCTAAACTGATCACATAAGCTGTATTTAGAAACATTTTAAAAACCTACTGGTAAACATGTTTAATACAACCTCATTTATTATCACTTTTTTTCCTACTTTACAAACATATCATGTAGGTTTACTTATAAGTTTTTTTTATAAAAAGCTCTTCAATGTTACTATCACAAACCCAGAAAATGCAGAAAACTAACTTCTTAACTGATAAAATGTCTTTATACTGTTACATCATATTGGTCGGTTTCCTGAAAGTCTATTCACGAAATTTACTACAAGCCTCAAAGTTTATATATATTTTCTTGTAGTTCTAGATTCTTTCTCCATCCATATGTAATCTTAATTTCACTACAAACACACAACTTCCATTTCAAAAGTCTCATTTTTCCTTAATAGCTTTCATTAGTTGCATGGAGTTTGTCAGGACAGATGGCTCCAGATCCTTCATGAAGGAACAATAGATTTGCCTAATATTCCTTCATCTTCCTTAAAAGATGCTGTGGATATGCAACTGTGGACAAAAATTTGCACAGCCTCCATATATTACAAAGTTCTGCTGACATAGTAGCTTATCCTACACTCTCCTGTGGGTAGATACTAACAACACTGCATAGTTAAAAACACCACTGAAGTCACAAAACAGAAGTCAGACACCACACATCGTTTCTAGCTAGCTTCTACACTGTCATAATCTCTTTAATTTAAAATATATTCTAACTGAAGCTTCCTATATTCTGGACATCTACAATGTAAACTTTATTATATCATCCAGAAGAAAACTTCCAAAAAGTTATTTGCAAACCCTTCCTTCTTCTTAAAGTATGAAACCTAAATAAAGCTTGATCCACCAGGGGAAAAATATCCAACAAGGAACATCACGTCTGTGTTTCTTTAATGATATTTTAATGTCAAGGAAACTTAACAGATTAATTTAAACGAATTTAGCTTTGAAACTAAAGCTAATGAAAATCTAGATATATTTGCACTGAAAAGTAACCTTTCTAAAAATATATTTTACTGTACTGAAGATACTTTACTGTAACAAGTTACCATCACGTTACTGCAGATTTGTACTGTACACTGGGCAATGGCCAAGCGTATCTCTGGTTCATTTGTCAGCATAATCAGAATAAATGATAGTAAATTCAATCCTACTCCCTCTTTGTCTTACTAGAAGTAGTAAAGGCTTTGAGTACTAAATTTCATAAATTCAACGGTGCAATTTTTCATCGACTGGAGATTTCGTTCATTCTGCATTTAATCAGTAAGCTGCATTCCAACAATGGCAGTTTTCAATACTTATCAACCAAGATAGCTATAATTAAGATTAAATGTCACCTGAGATTAAACATCACAACAGAAAGAAGTAACAGATAAATTTTCTATACACTGGAACTCACTGTTGCTGAGTTGATCTGAAGTTGTATATACATACATATATATATATATAAACTGTGCATGTGTAAATATGCATATTAATATATATATATAAGTGCCTGTGTACACATGCATGTGTATACAGAAACAATACATGGCTGTAGATCCCCCTAGACTACATTACTTTGATATACCATTTTACTAATAAGAATCAAAGCTGTTGCCTCTAACAAAACCAGAGGCTTAGGAATACTGCCTACAAAACAGTCATCAAAATAAAACAAAAGATCAGAACATTATTACTTCTAGTAAATCTTGGTCACTTCTTTCCGGAAAAAGCTCCTTCAGTGTTTCCAGCTTTGCATCTCTGACGTCTTCCTCTGCAGATTTCTTTTCAGGTGGCAGCTGATCTCCACCATTTGCATGTGCCAACTGGGTTGGTTCATCTTCAGGCTTCTCATCTTCATCTTCAGACTGTTCAGAGCTGCAACAAGGAGACAAGAGGTGAGGAGAAAAAGAAATTAATTTTTCTTTTTTTTTTTCAGCTTGGAATGTTTTACTCTACCAGAACATTATTGAAAACCAAAACCAAAAGGGTGGCACAAAATCTGTTTTAGATGCATTCAGTAACATGGAACCAACTTGTACCCAAGCTGATAGTCATACAGGCTTTATTTTGTCCTGAATAGAAGTTAAGTCTTCTGTTCGCAATAAACACATTTCAGCTTAGCAAAGGAGAGAAGAAAGGAGGAACAGACACAGGAAATACCATGACTAACCCCCATATTGTGTTTATAAAAGGTTACTTGCCAATTTAGCAACCACCATCTTGATACATTTGATCATTTCAGCTGCCTGAATTACATCAGACCACCTCAAGTCTCAGTCTTGCTAGTATTTATATGTCCAACAGATAAATAGATGGAGATAAGCTCTTTATAAGTTTTTCAAGTGCAGTATCATCTCTGTTGTAGTTCTCAACTCACCAAGAAAGAAAATTTAAAGATCCTTATGCAGTGTCTTAAACATCTAAACACGGGAAGACCATTCCTGAAAAACGCAGTTTTGAACTTACTGGAAGATTTATTAGAGCTAATCTGCCAGAGAAGCATGGACAAGACCAAATGTAAGCACAGGTCTCCTATCCTGCTGCCCTTCACAGACACATAAAAATGTCCTTTCCTGAATGAAAATTCCTTGAACGGCGTGGAGTTTGCCATTTCAAAAGGACTTTGCCATCAACAAGGCACATCTGCACGCCTGTTGACACAGGTATAGTTAAACTCATTTCTCCTCACTAGATATTTGGTTAACAGTTGCAACAGGAAAATTGCAGTAAATTCTGAGTCCAGCATCCACTTAAAAAACCCAGAAGTCTTAGTGAAATGGCATATTAAAATTCTATTAGCACGTTTGAAATCTTCTTGCCTTGAGAATGGAAAAAGTTTTTTTATAAACTGCAGTTAAAAAAAGAAAAATCAATCCAAATGGAAATGGTAACACTGTAATTACCCTAGCCTCTCCTATTGTGGATTAACATCTAGATGCTGCTCAACAAAGCCAGAGCTGCACAAATGATAAATCTGGTCCTCTCTGTATAATCACGTTTTTATCAAGCATAAAGAAACACTCATTTAAGTGCTAAATGAGCATGACTGACCCGCAGAACCTCATGTTAAGAGTTCTGCTTTTTTTCCAACAGAGTCCAGACAGTGACTGGGGTAGTGAAGCTTGTGGCATGCTTCCTCTTGGGAAAAGTCATGCTTGCCACTCTGAATTTTCTGCACTATCCCTTATTCAGGATAAGTAGGGGCTGGGATACCCTGCAAAGAAGAAAAAAATAATTCACAAGACCTCCAAACACTAGGTAACACGTGCACTAAAATGCTCAGCACAAAGACGCTCCACTGACTGATTCTGTCCAAAGACAGGCTAAACCTAGCACAAGCCAGAGCTCGTAAGTCTGGCTGGATCCAAGCTAACTCCTGCCATGCTCTCGAATTTGCTTATTAGCTCAACCAGAACACCAGTTGTGAGACAGCTGAGTGGGATTAGTACGCATCGGTTAGCACCCGAGTCAACACACCATGCCAAAGTGTTGGGCACTGGGGTACCTGGTGCATGAGAGAGCAGCAGCTACAGAGGAATAGTGAAGAGTACAAGAGGATGCTGCTTATGTTCATCAGCCCCAGTACGAGCCACTCTGCTGCTCGTCTCTCACTCCCAGCAACTGGAACACAGTCCAGACACAGTAACTGTTGGCTCCTCAAGTCCTGCATGGCTGATTAGCGTCATTCCCACACAGTACAAAACTACTTGTACTGCTTCCAAACCAGCCCAGCAGCAGTGTAACTACATTTACACAGCACACAGGCCAATTTGGTGCATGCAACCAGCTCGCCATCTCCATACCCTTGCACAATCTACAACTTAAACCATAGACAGAAACAGGAGTTGCACTGCTAACTACTAATTACTTTTCTTTCTTACCAAGTATGTGCCTTAAGTCGAAATCTTGGGGAACACGCATTAAAAAAATAAATCAAGGATTTCAGATAACAGCCGCAGAGAAAAACATTATTTCATTTCTGCTGACAAGCTCCAGTAACTCCACGCTCTGTGTAAGGACTGAAAATCTGACAGGAGACTATGCCTGCTAAGGTTATTATTCCCATAAATTTTCAACAGATTAGTTCAACTAGACTATCAAAATTAGCAGGTTAAGACATCTTCTTTTGCTTAACACAAGAATATTTAAGGGGCAAAGGGGCACAGACAACTACTACATTTCAGTTCCACAGACATATAACAAGCAGATAATAAATCGCAGACCTTTTTAAAACTATTCCAACTGGTTGTGCAAGGCATCTGTCTACATCTTGTCTCTCTTGCACTCTCAATGCTGTCTTATTAGTACTCACGCTACTGAATCTCACACATTCTTTTCTCTCCAATCTTATTCAAAAATATAAACTTCCAAATCACTGAAGAAAAAATTTTCTCTAAGCACAGCAAACACATCATGCAAGTAATACCTAACTTTAGTTCAGGAACTCTTATAATACACACTGAAACTCTACTTGCTTTCCTGTCCACTACAGTTTCATAAACATAAAAATGAAAGAAGCTAAAATAAACTCCTATATACTTCAAAACTAATAAAGCAACTATTTTATGGTTACGCTTTCAAGTGCCATTAAAAGAATTTATGAGGGACAAAGGCACAAAGATATAAATAACGAACATCATGCAAATCACTCAACATCACAGAATTCCTCCCTTGTAAATATCTTCTCTGAGAAAACAGCTTAAGAGGTGGGTTCTTCTTCCCTGGAAATCTTGGAAATCTCGTAAAGTTTAGTTACCAGCAGGTAAATCACAAACCAGTAAACCAGAACCTAGCCTCTGACTTTCAATTCAGTATTTCAGTTTAGAAGACAACACCAGGTTGCACAAACATTACAGAAAACTAGCTTAAAGCATACATTACAACCACATCTCTCCTTGGAGCCCTGCTTTCTTTTGCAGCACTGAAGTTTCTTGGTTCTTCATCTTCACTGTCTGATGACAAGTCTAGGAACTGTACTCCTCTTCGATGCTTGAAGTAAGATTCTTTCCTTGTCCTCTTGGCTTCAGGAGTTTCTGGGATAGGGGAGTACCCTGTGCAAGCCATTTCAATAGGAGAAAACACAGGAGATAATGACTTGTGACTGATGACTTCAAATATATGTCTGTACTTAGAGAATCAGATAGCTATGATTTCCTTCTTACACATAGCTACCATTTAAACAGAACTCACATCCTTATGCACAGAAAATTCTTGTAAGCTGCATTCCTTAAAGTGGTAACTTACCTGGCAAAGGATCCTCAGCCCTTCTACATCAAACAATTTTCATATCACAAAGTTTAAGAGATTGTGTATTTTACGTTAGTAGCTCCTCATAAATACGTTTTCATTTCTGGAAAAAGGAATAATCAGCAAAATCCTCTGAACTACCCCCAGGCTGATCGGGACATGGACAGAAACATACTGGTGCATTTGACAGCTATTTTAAGGTCCGCTTGTCTTGATAGCTTTTCAGAAAGGCAATGTCAGTGTTACACTGCAGAAAATTAGGATGCTACGTTAAGGAATTTGACAGGTAAGTTGCAACTTCTATAATCTATTTATCCAGTCTTTATTATGCTTCAGTTGGTTAACAAGGAAACTTATCATATGGAAGGATGTTCTATACAAAGCATCAGGATACACAGAATCTATACATAATTAGGATATGTCCCTGTGAAGACATCTCACGAATTCTATACAACCTTCAATGACACTTGCAAAATTGACCCACTATGTGCGCATTAGCACATGTAATTTTTCAGTTCTGAACATGCTTATAAGATAATCAAAAGCACAAGCAGCCAGTCTATGAATACAACTCCTGAATTAGTCATGAATAATGCATGACTAAGTCCCTCAGTGTCAGTTACACCTGAGACCAACTCCATGCACATATCTAGATAGGGAAAATATGACCACACAAGGGAAATCTACAGACAATCTGACATACAAAACAGATCTTGAAGCTAAAGCGGAGAGAGGATTTAGAACACAAAAACAAAATCAAGAAGCCTAAGCTTTGCCCTGTTGCCCTCTTTCAGCACAGTACCCAATGCAGCTAAGGCACAGTAATATTGTGTAATTCAAAGGGATTTAACTAAAACTCTGATGCTCCCGTATCAGGCTGGGCAAGGTAAAAAACATGGTTCAGTCCACTGCCTACAGGGGCTAGAATGGTTCTGCTACCATCTTCAGAAAACCCTAAGGAAAAAAAACCCAATTTTTGGTCAATTCATACAGTCTTCAGAGTGCAGCTTCTAGCTCTCCTGTTTTTAAACCTGCATTAAACTGACCTGAATATCTGGATGCAATTGCAATTTCATGATAGCAACTGAAGGAAAGCACTCAAGGCATTTTGCAAAACGTATGAGCCAAGAACTGTACACAGCCTGACCTAGTGCAGCAGTCTCACGAATTCAAGACTTCGTTCCTTTCTGCTATTATATCACTTTTACAGCCAGTGCTGAAAAGAAATATTAAGCAGTAAGCCAGGTAATTTAGTTTAAGACCAGACAAATTATAGACGCCAGAGGCATACAACTGAAGAGAATAAGAACAACGCATGGAACGGAGAACGTGACAGCTACGTAGATAACTTTCTGTATGAAAGTAATGTTGCAGAAAACAAATTTAAAGTAACTCACTGTGGCAGATTTGATGGAAACAAAGATAAATCCTGAAAGCACAAGCAATTTGCTTACACCGGAAACTACGAGGTGATACTGGCTTTGAAAGTGAAAGGTGTCAAACTCAAAAAATATAGTACCAAATGTTACCTAGCATGCTAAAGAAAAACTTGAAAATGGAGCCTAACAGTGGTTAAAGGGATGGTAGTGAGTGCAACTCAAACTTCTTTAATATCAATGAGGAAATGTAAATAAGGGTTCAGTGACACTGCAAAAAAAGCAATTGTCGAAGCCTTAAGTCTTCAGATTACCTCAACTACACAAGAAAAATCCTACTGAAAATATGAAACGTACTTCTAACTGGGCATTAGTCCATCAGCTTAGAAACAGTGGAACACGAAGAAAGAAGAGCACATAACCATTGTCATCTCAGCTTTTAAGTCACAAAAGAACACCACAGTCCGTCAGAGTAGCTGTCAGAGTCAGTTAGCTACAAGTAAGAACTGTCTTACTTCAGCATGCTGTTTCAGCAGAGAAAGTCATGTTTAAATTTCCATCTAAAGATTTTTGTAATTCAGCATTTCCGTATTTCTTACTGACCAGGTTTATTAAGAAGGGGTTTGTCTGTCTTTCACACCAAAGAAGAATCTGTTTCCCAGGTGACTGGCATGTTTTACCTCCTAGCTGCTGCTGCCACCCAGCCTGCACTCACTTCCCTACTCCAGAACCAGAGGCTTGCAAACAGCGGCCACCTTCTGTCCTCCTCCTTGGCTGATCAGGCCAAAAGGCTGCTGGCAGCATACACAGGCACAACCAGGACCCCAGCAGCTGCTGGCCTTAGACACCCAGCCCACCCACAGAATCCCAGTCTCCCCACTTGCTGTCACCAGAGCAGAGGAACCACCAGGGCCTGTACCCAACTTTGGCTGTGGGCACAGATCTCCTCGCATAGCCTTGAAGACATGCATGCTATGGCTCTCTCCACCTGCAACCTGGTGACCAGCACCAAGGTGACCTTGTCTTGGGCTTCCCCATACACAGATGGGCGATTTGGACCCTCAGGTCCCTCCCTGGCCACTTCCAGCACCCACCACCCTCCACAGGGGCTGCACGGGGGTATGGCACCACAGACACACAGGCTCCAAAGCCCATTCTGGTCATCTCTTCATTTTCTAATCACTTTGGTCCCTCCAGCTGCTGGCAGCCCAGACACATAGCGACCCCGCTCCTCACTCCAGTTGCTGGGACACAGACTTCCCATGCACATAGAAAAGGTTCCCCACACCCAGGAAAGCGGCTAGAAAAAGATTTTAACAAAACTCCAGGACTGACAGGGCACAGCCAGGCAAGTACACTGACCTGTCCACATGTAACCAGCTCCTATTACCACATTATCCATCTATTTTGCACCCACTTGTCCCTCTTCAAACTACTCTGATCTCTCCCCCTCCACACCTTTAGTTCCTTCCCTTAAAATCCCACAGCAAGTTTTGTACAAGCTAAGAAGCTCTTACTTGCATAGGGTAATGATTTTGAGAGGCAGAAGTAGTCTCACTTTGGAAAGTTATCTTTTTACCTTGAACAGCCTATACATGTGTAAACCTAGCCTTCCTAAAAGTTACTAGTTCTGAAGTAGTAGCAGTAATATACTGTCCCAACACAAGCCTCCGTGCAACCGAGACCAACACACTGGCAGCAGAAAGCTCCTCAGTCATACCTTCTTCTATCTATCCATGATTGGAAGGAGACATGTCCTCAACATGGTTGCTTTACTATATCTGAACACTGTCTCAAAGTTTTAAGATGAATACAGGAAAAGAACAAGAGTCCTTTGAGAATGTACTAAATTTTTTTATTAAACAAAGATGTGGGCAGATGCATTTCAGCAATTCCTCTCTTGCAAAGGAAAAAAAGGAGAAAAATTCTGAAGGTTGTAGAGTTGGGCCAGTCAAGCAAGGGCTCAATAGGACAGAAATATGAGATCCATGAGAGATGTGAATGGAAATATCAAAGAAACATGAGAAATTCATGTCTCTGCTGAATTCACAGAATTGATCAAGACAGTTCTCATGATCCTTGCCTTGTAGTTTAGACTATATTCCAAACTATTCCTCCTGCAAGAAGCATGACACGCATGTGACAGCTTTGCTAAGCAGCATCCTTATTGGATTTAAAAAAAAAAAAAAACAAACAAAAAAAACAAACAAACAATGAGGAAAGTTTACAAAAGTAATGTGGTCTTAAAAATAATTTTATTCTTTACAACATAAACCTTGGAAGACGTTTAGATTTAAATAAAGAGTATTTACTGTTTCACATGGTGACTTTCCATGCTCCATCCCTGGAGTGTTGAAGGCCAGGCTGGATGGGGCTTTGAGCAACCTGCTCTGGTGGGCGGTGTCCCTGCCCATGGCAGGGGGGTTGGAACTTGATGATCTTTAAGGTCCCTTCCAACTCTAGCCATTCTATGATACTATTTTTACTTTAAATAGCAATCCAATCTTCATGACAACTCTTATACTCGTGAAATGTTGAGTTGCCTAGAAGGAGTATTCTCCCACAAAAACCAATTATTTCCTTCTCCCCCTCTTCCACTGCACAGAATCCCTTATTAATGGTGTGTTTGTGTGTATGTGTGTGAGCAGAAGTTATATATGTAATAAAGAGTCCCCATATTTAAAACAAATTATAACCTTGTAGAGTAGTAATAGATTAAACAGTTATTTCCACAACATGTAATTATTGGAGGCTGAATTTCCTGATTATAAGAGACTGAAAAAGACTATTAAGGAATGTCTGCCATCCAAAGACCAGCGTTTGACTCTAAGACCAGATTTTTGCTATCATACAAACAGACCCCATAAGAATAACTGGCTCGAACTGTGTATGATTTATGGAGACGGTGTTAAGTTACAGATGCAGGTATTCAAATGTAACCCTTTATATAGAGACAGAGAAAATATTTTCTGCAGTTTGGTCAGTAAACACACAGCTTCAACTGCTCTTAAAAAAAAAAATTCACCTTGAATTTTCTTTTTTTTTTAATATAAAAAGTAATCATACTCACTACGGTCTTTTGGGAAGCACACATCTAGTGCAGAGCTCTAATTCTAAATATAACCATCTGCACAAACCATGCATCACACTCAGAGAAAGCTAGCATCTTCTATCCCAAATAAAAACAAAACCGAGGTAAAACTAATAGTTAGAGTTTTCCCACGTTTACACACACTGCACAACAAACATTGTCATATGAAAAGTAATTTCCACTCAGTTGTGGAAAGCAGTATCAAATGCGTGCTGCTCCAGTCTACACAATAATTAATACTCCATTTTCAAAGAAAACTCTATTTGCTAAAATAATCCTAAATGACAATGTCACCCTAAGGTTCTTCTTAAGGAGATCGTTTTAAAGTGATGATTACTTCCAACACATCTTCCCATGAGTCCTCAGAAAGGTTCACTAGGCACTGCAGTCATTACTTTGTTACAGAAATGCTTTAAGCAGAATTATACTCTATGAACTGTGACATAAGCAAAAGACATGGCTTCCTCAGACCATAAAGTAAGTGACAATAGATAAGAACAACAGGAGCAGTCCCAGCACAAGTGAAGGATGTGACACTATCAAAAACACAATCTGAAAGTGCAGTCACTCACGTTATGTATTTGAATAGCACAGAGAGGATATCAACAAAATTAACCATCAAGAACAGGACTCTATATAGCTGCTCAATTTCACCTACAACTTGTATTTCAGTTCATCATTGAGGCTTTGAAAGGATTCTTTTTGAATAGAAGTCTCATTTTGAAATTCATGATTGTAATTATCCTAATTTGTATAGTTCTAACACAGTTCTGCTCCATTTCTACAACTGGAATAATCTCACTATCTTAGTACACTGGGCTACGTACATGATTAAAAACACCTAATTGAAAATTAAGAAGATAGCCTTTTAATATAACAGTGAAGCTAACAGAAACCAAATATGTGTATCATTTAGTAAATAATACTAACTTTCACAGAAAACTGTAGTATGCCACTCCAGTACATTTTTCCAACTCTTTAGATAGGTATTTTTCAGATATAATTTGGTAACACCACCCCCCCCCAGCTGGTTTGTGCCCCTCAGTTAACTAATGTTCAGAATTGCCACCTATAACTTGGCTGCAAAGTCACTGGACGCCTGTGTAACTTTGAATAAATTAGCAAGTGTATAAAGACAACCAATTCTTTTGGTCATCATACTATAAATTGTTTATTAAACTGTAAGGTATGCACATTCAACACAAAGCAACAAGAAGCATTACATACGTACATACCCAGGGTGCAGAAAAGTCAACCAATATTAGTTTGTTCTGGGAAAATAATAATTTAGCTAAAAAGACAATAGCATTTCATGACACAACAAGCACCATCTGACTATTTTTTCCAAGAGCAATGAAATTAAAACAACCATAGCTTTTAGTTAGATGTTTATTTCAGGACACTTGACAGAACAGAAATCTAAAGAAATCTCTATGAAAAGATACTGAACCATTAGCACTCCTGAAGGAAAAATTCCGATTTTAAAGTTCTTTTTATGTAAACAATATGATTGCATAATACCAAGTAAGAGAGGACAAAAAAAAGTCACCAGCTATTTAATATTTTTTTTTGTTTCTACAGAAGTGAAATAAAGAACATTCTCCCCTCATTTTCCCAGTTTTACATACCAGTATTTTGAGAATCCACTGTGTGTGTTTTCAGAAGAAATAATTGTTGTCCTCACATTATATATTGAGCATTAGGGCAAATTATTTTAAGTTAACTTGGTGGAAACTGCTTCTTGTACAAAACAATTCAATCGTCTGACTTACGCATTTAGCAGTAGGAAGAGCACACAGTGCCATAAGTTCATCATCTCTGTACTTTTCCCATAATACAAGAGAAAAACCAAGTAGCTGTTTTATTTGATCCAAAGCAAGAAAAATTCTATCTTCTTGACACTAATTAGGAAATGAGGACAGGCGCTCATTAATCAAATCTAGTTCCCTCTCTTACAATTAAGTGCCTCATAACCTGCAGACAAAAATCTGAGTGTTTTATTTTCTGTTAACTTCTATAGATGTAGACTGTGTTATTGATTTTTAAAATGGTTAATTAGTTCCTTCAAGTGGTTTACATTATGAGGCACAAGTAAGTGAAAAAAGTCGCCAAACCACTCCACCTTCTTTGAACACTAAGTATCTGTGAAAGATGAAGCATTGTGTAAATGCAGAGTACTGATAATTACATCTCAATTTTAAATGTTCATCAGCACAATTCTACACCAGCATCTGTGTCTACAGACTCCTATTTAAGTTGGCAACTTGCTGTAATTTTGTCTTCACTTCTACTCTACTCCTGATTCACATGTAGCTACCATCATTACCCACTATCTTCCCTCACAATTACTTAGCTTTCCACAACAGTTCCTCTTTTAGGCTGCCCTTTATTTTCCTTTATTACTTCAAATCTAAACTCATACTCATGCCTCTAAATTGGATGCTACATCCCTTCTCCTCCTCAATCCTACGCGTGTAGGATATAAGCCAAGGGAGACCAGTATTTTGAAAAACAAGCAGCTCCTAAGTTTGTTGGCCTTGGTAGTTAGGGTCTACCTATACACTTCCACTGACAAACTCGAATCCACAGGCAGATTGAAGGAAAAAAATTCAATAATAAAAAAAAAAAAAAGGAAACCACAAAGACAAGCCACAAAACAATCAGCACCATCCATTCCTACACACCTGTGTTCACAGTTCCAGAACAGTACCCGCCTTCTGTAACTCCTGTACTGCATAGGACAGTGACTTATCACAAACAGGAAGACATTGTCTGTTCCAAAGCTCACTTCCCCAACGTGCCAGTTTTTCATACAGTCCATTAACCCGTTACAAAGCACACAAATGCAGAAGCCACAATTAGCAGTTGCTTGCCTCTTGTGTTAAGTTTTTCCTGCCACCAAAACATCTTCTCTGCTAGTGGACAGGCTACTTAACTCCAGACTGGCAACTCAAAAGCCAAGACTCAGAAGGGCTCTATTTTTTATTTTTTTTTAAACATAAAACACTGATTGGTATTTATTACTGTAAACACAAGTGCACTCCAGTCAACTGAAATGAGTCAACCCACACAAAAGCCAGATTTATGTAACAATAAGTACTATTCGACTATACTATTAATCTGGTTCTCCTTTAAAAGAAAAGAAGTCCTCCTTGTATGTGGAAAGGTTCTCTGTTATCACAAAGATAAGGCACTATAATAAACTGCCTTCTCCAGAAGGTTGTATGCAGAACCAACATAGTTCAACACCAGTACCTGATATTGTTGCTCCATTACTGATGAAAAGTCTGTCTGATCTCCCCAAAAGCACTTGTATCTTGACAACTTTATCCAAAGTTATATGGAATACATGATATGTACAAAATAATCAACAACAATGATCTGCCATCCTACTCCTTCAGTAAGAGAGAAGCTACTGGTGAATGTGATTATGCAATTGACAGCCATTATAGTTGTTTATTAGCATTAACTGATAAATCCAAACAGAAACAGCACATCTCTAGCATACCAGCCTAACAAACTAATATAGTAGTACACAAGCAAGTTTTTCACATTTCCACGAAACCACAAGCTACTGCCAGAAAAGGACAAACACAGCTACAGAAATATTTGCACGATCAGCTTGTGAGAATCAGCAGCAGGTTTCTCAGCTCTTTACAAAACCAGGCCCAACTGAAAATCTTTTTTCTGTTCCACCTCCAATATTCCACACTGCATTAGCCTAGGGCTCCAGGAAAAAGTTAAGTCTATGTAGTGCTGCTTTTACCAGGTGGTGGTGGGCTATTCTTTGAAAACCCTGAGACACTGTATTAATGTAAAATAAGTATCACTATACATAACTAAGAAATAGGAAGGCCTAAGATATTCTAAACATTTAAACTGTAGCTTGCTTAGTCAAATGAAAAAAGAAATCGTTTCAGCTTTAGTTATCATAAGGTTTCCTATTTGACAGTAAACACACAGGTTCAATCATAGAAAGCACCTCTACAAATAAGAATAGTTTTGTGGAAACTACTGCGAATTATGTGTTTATAGAAAAGCACGTTCGTAAAATAAGTAAAAAGGGGAAAAAATAAACAACACACACCCCATCCACCCCACCCAGAAGACAACACTTAATTTATTTCCAGAAATGAAGCACTTGTGCTGTTCTTACGTGATGTGTGGAACACCTGACCCACCTGTCACCCGTGTCCCATCCGAAGCTGGAGTGTCTGGCCTGCTGCTATCTTCTGTAGCTTCCTCCTCCTCGCCTGCGGCACCAGCTGCGCCCGCCGCAGCGGGGCTGGCGGCCCGCACCTTGGCTGCCGGAGGTGATGCGGGTCCCTGCTGCTCCGTGTTTTTTCTCTTCCTCTCAAAACGAAAGCGGTCCAAGTTGTAGAGGCTCATATTTTGAGCCTACCGCGCCCGTCCGCGGGAAAGCCGAGGGGCTCGACCCGGCGGTTTCTGCGGGAAAAGCCAGGAGAAGGGAGGGAAGCGGCCGGTCAGACAGCGCTCAGAAAGACGCCCGCAGAGCGACTGGCGCGCCCCGTTCCCAGGGAAACGGGCGCCCACCGACGCTGACAGGCGGCGGGGCGGCAAGTGCCCTCCGCCTTCCCCCCGCTCCTACGGACCCCTTCTTTCTCCTCCTCCTCCTCCTCCTCTCCCGCACACACGGCGGCCTGCACCCCCGCACCCCAGCGCCGGGCCGCACACGCACCTGTCGCGCACCGGGGCCGACCCCGGCGGGCCGCGGGCGAGGGAGGGAAAGGGACGGGAGCGGCAGCGACGCCGGGCGGCGCAACCCCAGCGGTGGGGCAGGAGGGACGCGCAGGCAGGCGGCGGGGAGCGCCACACTCCCCGATGGCGGCACCGGCGACCACCCGCTTCCTTCAGACCCCAGGCGCGGCGGCGGCGGCACTTGATTATGACGTCACCGCCCTCGCACCAATCGCCTGGCCTGCACGGGGGGCACGAGCGCCTGCGCCTTCGCGCCTTTTTCCGCGCGACGGGCGCGTGGGGGTGGCTCATGCGCGCAGTTGGGGCGGCCGTTGGGTTCCGTGAGGGCGAGGGGAGGAGCGGGGTCAGGACCGGGCGGTCCCTGAGGGAAGGCCGGGGGGTGCCCCGGCGGGGTCGCGGAGCCTGGGCCTGCCCTTGGGCTGTGCCACTCGGCACAGAGCGCACCTGCAGGTGGAGGGAGGTTCCGTCCGTCTGAGGCCACGTCTGGAGCAGTGTGTCCAGTTCGGGGCTCCCCAGTTCGAGAAGGACGGGGAACTGCTGGAGAGGGTACAGCAGGGGACCGCAAAGATGATTAGGGGTCTAGAGGATCTCTCTTATGAGGAAAGGCTGAGGGACCTGGGTCTCTTTAGCCTGGAGAAGAGAAGGCTGAGAGGGGATCTCGTCAATGCTTATAAATGTCTAAAGGGCAGGTGTGAAGAGGATGGGTCAGGCTTTCTTCATTCTTGCCCGGTGACGGGACAAGGGGCAATGAGCACAAGCTGGGACATAGGAAGGTCTGTCTCAACAGGAGGAGAAACTTCTTTCCATGTAAAGGTGGCAGAGCACTGGAGCAGGCTGCCCAGAGAGGTTATAGAGTCTCCTCTGGAGATATTAAAAACCTGCCTGGATGCATTCCTGTGCAACCTGCTCTAGATGAACCTGCTTTGGCAGGGAGTTGGGCTAGATGACTTTCGAAGGTCCCTTCCAACCCCTGCCATTCTGTGGTTTGTCCGGCCCCGCCACTGCATGAATGCCATTGTGGTACTGAATGATTGCATGTTCCTCTGCCACTGACTCAAAACATTTGGGTGGGGAACCGAAAGGACCATCATAAAAGCTCTGGAACCATAAAACACAGGATTTAGGGCAGTTTTCAGCCCATATTCCTCAGCATGCACGCAGGATTGTGTCCCTTCAACAGGAAAGATGGAAAGCCACCTCCTCGTGAAGTCTTGGGTCAGGACCAGTGTGGCCTGGTTCTGGGTTTCAGTTGGTGCCATGTGGTAGTGGTGGGTGGGCAGCATGGTCTGCACAAGCAAAAGCTTGTGACGTTGGCTGGCATCACACCAAAAATGTTGCCAGGGCTGAGATGACGTCCCTGAATACTGTTAACTGGCAGAGGGGTACCAAAACTTCCCTTGCACATCTGGCCTTCATGTACTGGCCACCTGTGAAGTAAAGCAGTTCAAGGCCTGGCAGAAACGAGTAATTATTATACTGTAGAGCCAGGTGCAGCAGCTGTAAAGTGTTCTGGAAAAGTTGTGCTAGCTAACAGAAAAACAGAAAAAAGCCACCTCCTCATCTGTCACGCCAGCTCTGCAGCAGCGGGTGTGCAGAGAGCTCCTTCACCCTTGACATTGTTGTCCATTTGAATTGCAGTAGCCCAAATGGCCAAGGAAGGGCCATGGTGGTGCTGTGCTTGGTTCTGTGCCGCTGCCAGTGTTACTTACCACCAGGCTGCGTGCAGGCAGGGCAGACCGTGTTGTCTGAGAAACTTGCTACAGCCCGAGCTGTAGAAAAATTAAAAGACAATTTAAAGAAAAAGGAAAGAAAAAAATATTCAGTATATACAAAACCATATCAAGCTCCCAGGATGACCATCACATAACCAGCAAGACACAAGCAAAAGACCCAGACTGGACTTGGCAATGGAGAGGACCTGATTCCAGGTCTGGAGTCCGGAATGCACAGATCAGGATCCAGCCCTCCAGCTGGGCAAATAACAAAGTTACCTGACTTTGGTTGTTACAGCGATAGCTATAAGCAAGAGCTTCTCTGCATACCGTTCCTTGATATAATCGGGTCTTATCACTGTGAGAGTGAGTAGTTTCTGAACAATATGCTGTTAATTTCAGAGTTTAGTTAGTTAGAAGAGGCCCAGCTAAAAACAAAATTACTGAACAGAAAATTGATTCTGTTTTACCTCAAACCAGGAGAGCCGCATTGCTTGACTGCCTTCAAGGACATGGTCAAACGATGGTAAATATTTAGAAAGGAGCAGGCTGTGAAGCTGAAAAGCTGAAAGAGTAATAATAGATTAGTTGAGAAAAGAAAATTGAAACTGAAAATAGCAAGTGTAAGTGGCAATGTACACTCAGGTCAGTCTGTATTTGTGATGCGACAAGGCATTCGGGACCACCAGTCTTGGAATAAATAAATAAATTAAAAAAAGGAAAAATATGTGAATTCCAGAACTTGAGAGAAAGCAAGTACAAGCTAAGAAAACTGAAAATTAACACTCCAGAACATGTCAGATTGTAAAAGTATTGTGTTTACGGGAATTAGAATGAACCTAGAAAATACTGCAGCAGATTATTTAAGGTTTTTACAGTACTTTGAACTTGAAAAGGTAAGATAATTGGTAGGTATTAGTATTATTAACAAGTTACCGTGAATTACTGGCAAGCAAGGCAGGCAAAACTTCTTTTTTGAGGTGTTAATGACACCGATTAGACAGCTCGTGCTTACTGGAGAACTGACAGATTGCTGTCTGCTATTGTTCTGAAGACTGATTTGTGAGATTTTTTTGGAAGAACAGTAGCAGAAATTTGAAAAGAATCTATTTATATACATGCTTTACATGCAGCATTACAGCTGTTTAATTTGGCATGTTTTTACTTAAACTACAGTTTGCTTGCTATGCTGATAGTAAAGCGGAGCATACCAGATGGTATGTAGGCCTCCTGAGATAATTATGAATGTTTAGAGAGCAGCGATATATAATAATGGCCCAAACACTAAGAGGAGCAAAAGAAAACAAAAATATTAGGCAGAAATTACCCTTTTGGAAATCCACGCAAATTGAATTTGCATTATCTGTAGCAGAAGTAAATTCAGCTTCAAGGGGTTTATAATAGGGGTTAACGTCTGTCCACATACAAAGGGTCGCATTGTATGTTACATTTTACAGGTTGATAAGGTGCTAGTAAAACTGTTGTTCATTGGTATGCAAGGAGCCAAGACAAAATGTGTGTATGGCCATTCCTAACAAGTTTCTTTTGTTTCAACTGTTGCTCTTCCACCTTTGATTCAACACCCTTTTTGTGCCCTGACACTTCAAGGAAGGTTGGTAGAGGTACTCTTTTGTATTAAAAAAAATGGGAAGTGCGGAAATCTACATTAACAACGTGAGAACACACCAAAGTTGTAGTGTGGTATGAAATCAAGAAGGCCTGTGACACAGATAGATCCTCATAGCACATCTGTTGGGGCTTGCCCCAAATATTGGATTGGATTGGTGGGAAGTGTTTCTGCTTTGTTGTAAATTGTGAGTAATAAGACAAGCTGTCAAATGCAGATGAGTTTGTACTTGATTATAAATTAAAAAAAAAAAAGAAAAATCTAATAAAATGTTGAAACTAGTTCAGCTGCAGCTGGAAAAGCGATGGGAGTTGTACATGGTACATGATGTTGCTGTAGCAACCTCACCATACCTAAATATATGAATATCCAAACTATTTTGATGTGTGAGCTGCACAGCGATTACAGGGTGGGGCCTCAGGTCGGAACTGTCCCAGAGCTGTCTCTATTCTCTCTTACCCAAGGGGGTGTTCCTTTTTGTTGTCCGTTGAATAGACAGCTTATTCTGTTCAGCAAACAATAAAAAAGAACACCCTTTGGGGAAGACTTAAGAGGATAAGACTGGGTTTGTGGTATGGCTGGTTTTGTATTGATACTGTGTTACGTGAATCTCATTTTTTTATGTCTGAAGATACTTTAAAAGTGTCTACTGTGGTTCCTGCTTACTAGTAAAGTTTTACCCCTGTATCTATTTTCTCACCTGAGATTAGTTGAGATAGTTTATTTCAAGCATTACTATTTCAAGATTAATGTTACAGAAAATATTTTTTATTTTTGTTTTACTTGTAAAAAACACATCTTAGTTATTTCTATTTCCTCCACTTCTCTGAAGCAGTCAATTGCTCTTTTCAGTATTATGTGTATTTGAGAAACAAGAGAGAGGAAAAGTGACTGTAGAATTTAGGACACTGCTTGTTACCCCTTTTTATTCACTTGGGCAGATACTACCTTGGAATTCAAACTAAATGTATGTTAAAAACTGACTAGCTCTCAAATGGCTATGTATTGTCAGAAACTATGTATCTATGATACTTTCACTGGGTGGGTTTTCCTGTATTTTAATTTTTATTGTCATGTGTTTTCCAGTATGCTGCTCTGGAAGATACGTGCAATATGATTCAGTACTTAATCATAGAATGAGTGGATTCTGCACCAGGAAAGATGGTGGTTATTTCTCCAGAGATGGAAATGGCAGCCTAATGTGCAAAACTCCCTGCGCTTCCACGCTGTGCTGCCCTCCTCCTCCAAAGGCTTACATGCATTTCAAGTAGTCCTGCTTCTTTGTATGCCATTGTTTTACTTTGTGGTGCTTCAGTGAGAAGGTAAACACCTTTATTTGGGAACAGTAAAGTTGATAAAGCTTTGTTTCCTTTTAAATTTAGGTCTTTGCCCTTCATCTCTCTTTACCTAGTGTCCCAGCTCCCCATTTAAGTCCCTCAGGATACCTCCCAAGGGGAGCTGCCTCATGGTAGCACATGCTGTATACGCTGAGCAGCTGATTGTGGAACAGGAAAGCTCTGCCTTGTCCTCTCTGACAGGTTTCACTTCCGAAGAATTTCTACTTATCCTGGGGACTTCTGCTTCTTTTTCAAATTTGGTTGAAATTTGACTATCTGTTTCAGAAGTTTCTGTGGGAAGCAGGAAGGGAGTTTGCCTGGTTGGGAGCTTGTCCTGCTTAGGAAGCTGGGGTAAACGTTACAGCAGCCACACCGTCCTCTGTAGTAAACTGCAGTTATTTGAAGATGCCATTTTGACAATTGTGAAATTATTTAATTAAAATAATAATTACGGAAGGAAGGTGCTACATTTTAAACTCTTAGGAGACTTCAATTCTTAGACATTTTTGTTCAAATTGTTTGGGTTTATTTTTTTCTGTCTAAGCTAGCTTCATGATGATGAGGGAGGATTGGTTATATATTTGGAAGGAGCAGAGCAAAAGGGGCCTATTCTCTCCTGGGGCATCACCTCTAGCCTTCACGTGCGAGGTCTTAGAAAGGACACAGCGAGATCGTGCCTACATCAGGGGAGCTCTCCCATGGCCAGGTATTGCCTGTTAATGCTCCTGCATGCTTAGATAGCTTTTTCTCAGGGCTTCTGTATCTTCCTCTTCATATTAAATATGAATCTTAGAAACTTTCCTACATAAAGCAGGAATTACTCCTAAAGCATGCTAGATGGTGCTGATCCAAAGGAGTAATGCCCAATCTATTGCTAATTCCACAAAGAGCAGAATTCCACTAGTTGCTTCCCAGAAATTCTTTCTGCTTATGAAATAAGATTTTGAAAACATTTATTTCAGCTAAATATGGAGCTGTATAGAAATTGTTTGCTTAAAAAATGTGGATATTACTTTTAAAGTGCTATATATTTTCTCAAAGTCCATTCACAATCTGAAAGTAGTTAAACTGTGTGTTTAATTATACCAGCACTGGAATAATTGTTTAAGTAGGGGATTCAGTCCAGGGAGAAAGCCAACCAGACAAAATGCAATCAAACTTTACTGCATTCCTTATATGTTGGAGTAGCAATTTTGTTGTGAATGGCAGCTACAAAGATTGGTACCATTTCCATTTTATGCACTTCTTGAAGGTGTGAGCTTTATGATATTGCAGCTGACATTTCTTCTTGTTCTAAGACATGAAAGCTGACTAGGCTGCACCAGCCTCGTAGGTTGCCTGGTGAAAAGCTCAGTTTCATAAAATATATTTAAACCTATGGTTTATACCAGAGGACTTTCTTCTGTCCAGATCTGTCCATTACAAGCACATGCTGAGTTGTAGATAAATCTGTCTGAGGCTGCAAGATCAGTTTCATTGGAAAAATCAGGTAGTTTCACATTTCATCCTGCTCCTGCTGTACTTGCATTTGGGCACAGCAGATCACCCGTGCAGAGTTCACCTCAGGACTGCTGACTATCTTTAGATCATTTAAAACATTCTTGATAGGGCATAGTCAAGGATGACCCTCTGCTGGATGATTTGCTTTCCCTCAGCACCCTGGATTTAGTAGCATCCTGCACATCCTAAGCACTTCATCACTATTGGGTCAGAAAGTTACGCTATAAAGCAAAGCAGTAGTTGCTATTTCTTTAATACTTAAGGAATTAAATACATTTGAAGAAAATACAACTTTATCAAAATCAATTTTACCTGAACTGCGAATATATGACCTTTGAAACAGTAAAAAGCGGCATACATTTCTTATTCCTATAAGTAATTGCTGGTGTTACTAACTAGTGAAATACACAAGATAATAGTAAACCTTACCATTGTTTTTAAAACAGCACTGGTCTGGAAGTGGAAGCACACTGGATTACGTTTTTAAGATTTTTCTAATGTTAAGATGTTAATTAAAACACTAGGAGCATTCCTTACATCATAGGTTTTTGACAAAACCTGCTGTAATAACTGCAGAAGTTTCTTTTAATACAGTTCTATGGATGACAAAACCTCCTATAACAGTTCCTAAGTTGTTTGGTTGCTAGAAACCACACAACATTGGAAAAAACCCCACGCATGTGCTTAGGGTTTGATTCCACCTGATGACCGCAGGATGCTATGGCAGTGAGTTCAAGCTGCTCTCTGTAAAACTGAGACTGGACCCAGAATTAAAAACCTTAGAAATGTTAACTTTCTGAAGATACTTTCTACACAACTCCCTCATTTTCTACATTACATTGCCAAAAATGCCCATAGTTTACTTATTAGGCGCAGTTCTTCGACAAGACACGTTCCATTGTTTATAAACACATTTTTTTATTTCTCTTTATGCTATTATTCAGAGTTCGTGCATTACAAGGAACGCTACTAGCATGCAAAGACATGCCCAGAATAAAAGCCCAAAGTCAATAACTGAAGACTGAAGAAATAACCATAATAAGGCTTTAGAAGCAAACTAGTCCGTATGAGAAATGGGGTTTTAAAGGTGACAGCTATTCTGTGGACATCAATTTGCTGGTCCTTAGGACTTTAAAGAGAACTTACATTCAGAGGTGTCTAAACAGGTATCATTCTCAAGGATCTTGGGTTGGTCACCCACAGCTGAGATCTCCCCTATTACTTGCATGCCACAAACTAATCCTATTTTGTTTCAAAGAACAATTTGGTGAGGAGCATCTGCTTGAAAGTGCATGCCAAAAAAATATTTTAGTCCTTCTGACTCAAGTGAAACAAGTAAGTTTCCAGTGCCTGCTCACTTACTTTTTGGCTTACTGCTATCCAGGCTACACTGCTGTAACTCTCCTGTACTGTTGCATTTTTGGCACCGTGTAGTACATAAGCTAAAAGAGTAAAAATGAACAGGAAATGAAAGTTCTTCGGGGCAGGATTCATGCATTTGTCCCCATGTTTCACCAAAGCAACGTCACAGGGTTTTGCATAAAGAAATACATTTGCACAAACACACACTTTTTTAAAAGCGAGTTATATTTGTAAAACCTGATCCAGCTATTTTTCTTCCATATACATTTTAGAGGAGGTCGGAACTGGGCTTCAGAAACTGTCTTTCAAGGCAGAATTTGGACATAAGCAAATAAAATGTATTCACTTGTGCGTTATTAATCTATAAGCAATAACAGAGTTCTGTCATGTACTGTTCTGAATCTCAAAAACTGGAGCTAGGCCTATACAGTCTTTTGTTAGTTACATTTATGTGTTATTTTATGTGTCTTCCTTTGTCTTTAATTCACGCTTTTAAATTTTAGAACCTTATTTTACTGCAAATAGAGTGCTAAAAGAAGCCTTTCCTGCACTGGGTTAAAAAATGAGCTAATTCTAAATATATTTAGATCAGTTCTTTTCCTAAAAAAAAAAAAAAAAAAATCTTAAATAATCCTTTGGATTGTTTTTTTACTTTCACTTTCCTCAAGCTTATTATAACCTACTATAATTTGTTGCTTCAAATTCTGATATTTAAAAGCTTGAGTAGAGGTTTGTGTAAATGCCTTCTTTTGCATACAGGAGTAGATGAAATACGGGTGCACTTCCATTCCCAGGATCAGTGTTGGTTCCTTCATTTCTGTTTCTGCAATTGGATCCGTGCACTTTGTTTCATTTTATATTGCTTTTCCAGGGGAATAAGCTTTATTTCTAAAAACACATCCTAATATTAGAAAATATTTTTACTTTCTGCTGCCAAATTTGATAATCTCTCTAAGAAGCTATTTTTAAAATCTTGTGATTTAGGGAAGCTCAATTTATTAAACTGGGACTTAATAGTAACTGCTTTTCAATTCAAATTTGTCATATTATTATAAACTTTTCAAGTAATGATTGTTGTTATTAGGCTGCATTTAATTATTTCCACACAGTTAAAGCTTCACACATTTGGGGAAAGGATGAGTTTTCCTCTTGGTACTTGTGCAGTGAGATTTTGTATTTCCTCTAAAGTGGAAGATAATTTTCAGGGCCATAACACGACCAGGTGAAGCTTGAAACACTTTTAACAAGAGGGAATGATTATGCCAATAAAATGCCAAGAAGTTACAAGCACTCAGCGCACACCCACCCAGACGCCCCCAAGGAGCAAGAACCAGCATGGATTTGTGAAAAAACAGCATCAAACTACTTTAACTTCTTTTAAATCAGAGCAGGAAGACTTGTGAGTATGGGGAAACCAGCAAATACTATGTATGTTGGCTTCATTAAGGCTTTTTTTGCAGTGTGTCATCATGACATAACCATAACTTAGAATATCCTGTCTCATACCCATAAGAAAAACGACCCAAATTAAACTCCAGAATTGGTTGGTGGCCCAAAAGTGAGTGGTCAGCATAGAAGAGTATCCAAATGGGTGTGTTGACATGGCTTCTGTCCAATCCTTGTATTTACAACCCAGGTCAGGGAATACTCATTGCATATATCAAATTTGAAGATGACACCAAACTGAGGAGGGACTGTAAATGTGCTGGTAGTCAAGATTAAAATTCAAAGTGAGCTTGCAAATTAAATTGAAAAAACAGCATATTACACGATAGCAAAAGCACAGGTTTCCCACAGGACAAAAAAAAAAAATAAAAATAGAAAAAGATACGCACAAATACAGCTGAGGAAAAAAAAGCCAACAGAATGATTCTGCAGAAGCGGATCTGGGAGTCATAACAGGTCATGCCACTATGAAACATGGAAACACCGTGCCTGGTTGTATGAAAACAAGTACAGCCCCAAGACTGCTCTTTCTCTTGAGTAGAACTGTTACACCCAGTGCCCAGGAAGGCAAAAGCACTGTGTCCAGTTTTGGGGCATAGTTTAGGATATACAGCTTTTTTCGTTGTGGCTGAATTGGAGAAAGTTCAGAAAAAAGACCTTTGTTTATTCTCATTTTTCCAGAATAGAAAGATTAACTAAACGGGACGTGCTGAATATAAAGCAGAAATTACGAAGAAGAACATGCCTGCAGGAAGATACTGCAAAAGGTAGAGAAACACCTGCCCCTATTTTCGTGAAAAGCACAAGTAGTGATTGCATTAGGCTTATGAAATTCTTTCAAAGCATAGAGATAATTAAACACTGGAGTATAACATCTGGTGAGGTGGAGAATTTGTCATCATTAGTAATATTTAAGAACCTGTTAGGCAAACATCTGTCAAAGCTGACACAGGTAGAGTTGATCCTGCCTTCGGGCAGGGAAAGGACTGTATCATCTCCTGCAACCCCTTCCAGCTACACTTTTCTAATATTTCTTTCTCTCTCCCTCTGTTTCATTATTATGCTTTTTCCAGCTTGTTAATCTGCCTTCTTGCAGCTAATTTTAACAAGTATAATGCAGGACGATTTTCAGAATGTCATGTAGACCTCATGGAAGCTTACCTTAGTTTAGCCTCCTAATTAATTTTTACTGTGTAAGACAACAGTATCGTGTGAACAAGTCTGTGCAGTTAATTTTAATCCATTACAGTTTTCTTTGGTCAATATGTATATGCTTCAAATGAGAAAAAAACCCAATGTTTGAATCTATTTAAAATAGGGGTTGTAATTAGTTTATTGGGAATGTAACTGCCAAATTCCCAGCTCCTGCTTTTGGGGTATGAAAAAAAGAGAGAGAAAAGGCAAATGCTGATTAAGTACTTTCATTCTCAAGCTACCATGAACCGAACTACAGCTCCTGGAGATAGATACTAC
This sequence comes from Thinocorus orbignyianus, assembly GCA_013400375.1. Classification (NCBI taxonomy): domain Eukaryota; kingdom Metazoa; phylum Chordata; class Aves; order Ciconiiformes; family Thinocoridae; genus Thinocorus; species Thinocorus orbignyianus. The sequence continues at coordinate 614,058 of VXBW01005253.1, forward strand.
TGCCTGTAGCTATCTGCCCCTTCTTCCCTCCAGGGTCTCTGCCACTTAGGGACAAAAGGAAAGACAGGTCACGGCTTTGTGGGCAGAGTTCGCAGCCCCTTGGAGCAACTGCAGCTGTTGCCAAGGTCAGATATTTGCTGCTCTGCTGAGGGCTGGGGGTGACACAAGTTCTCTTATCCCTGCTGCCAACCACGCTCTGCCATGAACACCAGAAAGACAAACAGAAAACCACAGCCAGCACTGAAACAGGACAACTTTCTTTCTCTTCCCACGATCCCTGCAAGGCCAAGAGCTGCAGCACAGGTGCCATCCAACATCTCTAGCCCCAAAGGTGGGGACATCAAGCTATCTTGACTAAAGCAGCTATTGACTAATGGACATGACCCCATATAAATGCAATGTTCTCTCTCGTTAGTTCCTGTACAGCGAGTTTGTAAAAGGCTCCTTTTTCACTGTCAGAACCAGCACAAAATGGGCTTGGTACCGTGCAGAATTAATCTCCAGAGTTTTTAAATTTCTGACTTTTATATGCACTTCTTTTTGAAGGGTGGGGCCAGGAGAATATTTAGCGTTTCTGAAGACATGCTTCACATTGTAAGGCTTTGATGAGATTTTCAATTAGAACAGAATAAACCTTTTGGGATGAAAACAAATGTGCCCTTAATTGGCATGGCACATTAAACACAAACAAACACATTGTATTGCCTACACTGCAAAAGCCAAGAGGGTATTTACTAAGTATTCCCCAGCAAGTACTGTGGTGCCTTATTTTCTGACTGACTGCTATGCTGACAGCTCAGTTTTCAAATATTCATTAAGTGAGGTCATTAACATTTCTGTCACTCCTGTCTTAGTTTTATAAACAAATGAACTTCAAGTTCATTTAAAAAGAAACTTAAAAAGAGAAAACTCCTTTAAAAAGATGGAGAAAAATAAAATAGATCTGCTTAGGTCTTTATATTTTCTGTGGTTATTTGGTCAAACGGTCTAATCACGGCACAATTTTCTATCAGAGCGAGTTGAGCTCCATCCCCATTACTGCTGCGTTAATGTCCTGAGTGCCAGTCGGGGGAAATCTCTCGCCACTCCTGTCTGTGGCAGATAACGGCTTCTCTGCTAATTCTGGCCCACAGGCAGTTTTCATTTCTGGAAGAAATCTGGCCGTCAAGTACCTAAGGAGGGAGAGTGGGCGCAGGACCGCTGCTAACCTGGGAAGCAGAGCCGGCTCGTCCTCATGGCCAGCAGGGGGAGAAGGCTGCCCCCGGGATCTGAAATGCCACCAACATCAGTTAAAGACGCACCTTCTTTCTACTGCTCTTGCAGAGACTTACACCCGTCAGTTGTGACAGTGGTCACACTGGATTAGTTTTGAGAAAGTGACGCATTTAAGTTTTGATTTTCTAAAGTTCTGGAAAACCCCCCTGTAATAAAATTTTACTTAATTCATACCTATGAAATAATTCCGTGATTACATGCATCATGTCCTCTCCCGCTGTTAATATTGCAGACTACCTTATTTCAAAATCAATCCTACTATTTTTAATAGGACTAAGTGCGTAGTAAAATATAATTTAGCATGAGTAAGTACATGCTTTGAGTGAATTAATATTGCTTTAAGTGAAAGGAGCTATATAAAGCAACTATACAGCATAACATGTACTTATACCTTGGCCTCTAATAAACTCTAAGAATATAAAATACATGAAAAAAACCCCCATAAATTACTTAAATGCTGACACTCCAAGAGAGGTACTCTGTGCTCACATTAAATTTAGAATGTAAGGAAAGAAGAAATTTAGTAAAAACTATTAAAAATATGTTTGATGTTTAAGTACAATAATGTGAGTTCTTCCTGTAGTACTTTTTATGGATATTGTATCTTGTATCTCTCATTCTGAGCAAGTATTCAGGATGATTTTCTCATCTATCTCCTGAAGTTGCTTTTTTTCCTGCACGTTTATATTTCTATTG
>VXBW01005253.1:618903-686809 GCA_013400375.1 Thinocorus orbignyianus
GTGATGGACCAGCCAGAGCACTGGTGTGGGGCACACCGCCCTCCAGCAAGACCTACACCTCTCTAAGAGGTCACAGCCATTTATGGTGCTACTGCCTTACACTGACACAAATTCAAGCTTTTCTTTTGGTATTTGGGTTACCTCTAAGAAAACGGTACAGCGATCAGAAGCCACACAGGCTCCAATTTCTGAAAAGACAAGAGTGTTTGTTTTCTTATTAAGTGGAGGGTCCAGCAGTTTGATTACCACTTCATTAGTTCAGCTCTGTTGTTTTTACTATGGGCAGGCACCTTAATTTCAAAGGGCTGCTTGCAGGAGAAGTACCCAGTTTGAGCAGGAGCCTCTGGCAACTTAGATGCTAGAGTAGTTAGATTGCTAAATGTTGCAAACCAAGAGCTTAACTACTAAAAAATGCCTACCTATATTATTTAGAAAGCCCTTTCTTGAATTCATAATAGGGTAATGGATATGAAATCTTTATGGAAAACAAACCAGACTGATTACTTTGAGAAACATCACTACCAGAAAATAGTAATAACTGCTTTCTTCTTTCTAGCATAGCACAATACAAATTACCACTCTGCAGCACACACATTTTCTTTAGCTTAATTAAAAAAAGAAAAAAAACAAACAAAATAAACCACAAAACAAAAAACCAACCGAACAACAACAACAAAAAAATGCACTTTGGAGAGCAGACTGGTTTACAAGTATTCAGCATTTGTATCTGTGTTTCTCCCCTTGGCTCTCAGATTTTGCCTTTGCCTCTGTGGGCCCTGTGTAGCTTTATGGCTTGATTTGTGGAAGGCATCCTGTGCAGCTCCCACAGATCCAGGTGCTTGAGGACTTGAGAAAAATCTCTCAGAGCAGAGCACTTCTCTGCTCACCTACCAGCTCTTCCCGATAATCCTGCCATGCATTACACACTGGAAACAATTAGAGGGGGATAGGATAGGGCTCTCCACCACTTTGCCTGTCGTCAGCTTCCCTGTTGAGATCAAGTTGCACAAAAGTTGATGGTCCAGCCTGTCCCGTGCTCCTCATTGTTGCATCCCTAAACCCAGCAAAACTCGGCAGCACTGAGTCAGAGTAATTAGCGTACGTGAAGAGACTGCTGTGATATTAAGCTTCATCAGCACCATGAGCTGGAGATTTATTTTTGAATTTGATTTTCCCTGTGAGTAAAAAGGAAAAATGATAAAACTGGCTACTAGTATGGCATACTGGAGAAAATATTATTCTCCGAACACATTTGAGGTACCAGCCATTTTACACTGAGCAGATCCTCGTAGATAGAGACATTTCTTTATTCATGTATCTCAGTGAGTGGTAAATGAGTCATGCTCACAGAAGTTATTTGGGATGGAAATGAGTCTAATTAGTCTATCCAATTTAGGAATAGCACTGTGAGGCAAGCCTGGGGAAGGCAGGAGTTAGCAACAGAAACAGCAGTGGAGAAACAGAGCTATGTGCTTTCTGCAGTTAAGTAGAATATTTATTTGAGGTTTCACTTGACAGAATAAACAATAGATAAGCGAACAGTTCAAGGAGGCAAACATTTCTAAGAAACTAGTTTAAAAACATTCTTATTTCAATTGCAGAATCTGTAAGTAGCCCCCTATATATTCCTACATTAGTTTTCAACTTCATAATTTGTTGTAGACTAAACAGTAAAAAGCTGTTCAGTTTCTTTCAGGGCTTTCTGAAGGGGGAAGGGGCAGATGTGCTCCAAACTTAAATTATACTAATAAAAATTGGCATCTTTTAAGGTTAGCAGGGATGTAACAGTGATTTTAAAATTAGCTGCTAGAATATGTACACGTATTTTATATACTGACAAATCTTTTAATCTGCAAGAATCACATCTCGTAATGAATCACATTCTTGGAGTGAATAATTCAGCCCTTGACGCCAACCTCTGAGGGAGAATATTGTGGTCATGGTGTCTGAACAGTGTGGTAGCTATGGCTACCTATATAATTCTTAGCAATGGAAAAAAAAGTGACAATGACATTAAATTTAATCAGGTTCCCCTTTTCTGTGGTTCCCACTGGGATGAGCCACTAGTGTCTTGCCTTAAATATTCAAAGCCTTCAAAGTTTGCATGTGTTCATATACTGGGACAATATCCTGCTAATACAGAACAATGGATCTGTCATGTATTTCTCCTGTGAGTAGCCGTAAGTCTGAATTTAGTTAGTATAGGGTATTATGATTGCTGCTTCTTTAGTGATTGTCTTTACATTAGTCTTCACTTAGAAGGAAGAAGAGCAATAATGAAATGTAGGCAAAAATACAATGAACGTGGCTATTTTGCTTTGGAAATATGGAGCAAAGGACTGTGTCTTCCTTAAAAGATCAGGCTTTATTTCCAGTCACACTTCATCTGATATGAATGAGCTGGTACTACATATCACATGGCTGAATACATTTGGGAAACATGACCTAACATATATTTAGGGAAGAGAGCGTAGAATCAAACTGGAGCAGTTAAACTCATGAATTATTTGAATTCTCAGTTGGTAAAGTTCATAAATTCTTTTTGTGTTTTGTTTACAGAGAGGTGGAAATGTAAATTTTAGTAACAGTTACTAGTGCAAGAACCTTAATCTGCAGTAGAAGTCAGTATTGCAAAGGTTGAGACTGACTATAAATATTTGTGAGTATTAATTTGAAGTACTTAAAACACAGTCCTTAAACACCATTTGGTTTGTTTATTTTTAAGTGGGAAAGGAAAAATAAGAAGGGCTTTGGATTTGGAGGTGAAAATTTCACAGCAGGTAAATATGGCTTAGTGAAAAACTGGTGCCTGTAACTCTTACAGTTAAGCATATTTACCAGAAAATTATTCCCTTGGTTTCTGATTAGAAAATGATCAGATTTGTGATGATGTTATATTCTTTTTCTGAATTTTTGGTATCTTAATGATGCTTGTTATCTGGCATTGTAAATGTCAGTCTGTTCTTAACACTTTCGCAGAGAACCAAAGCCATGGTTTGCAAAGTGTCCCTAGTAACATGTGCCTTCTCTCACACACAAATGACTTCTAGCGAGAGAACAGAGAAGCACCTGCCACTATTGCCACATTCAAACCCTTAAGAAGAGGTGACTACCTCTGCATGCCACGTTCTCACAATCTGTATCTCATTAAATGATCTGCAAATAGGATACTTATTTGTCCTACTGGAACTCAAACTAAAGAAAATGCCACCATCTCCTACAACACGGTGTATTGTAGGTTAAACAGGATGCTATCCACCTTTATTTATTTTTCTAGATTATTATATGGCTGTATATGCTATTCATGATCTTAACCGCCTGAATGCTTGTCACAGTTATTATGTGCTTATGTGAAAAAAATGTTCCTTTCTCTTGCCCTTTCTTTACTCCGTTCAGAACAGATGAAGGACACAGTTTTATTTTATTTTGTTTAGGTTATTTAACATTAGAAAGTTAGATATGTATTGATGATGTAGCAGAGGCTACATCATAAAAGCCATTCTCTGGGGAAAACAATTTGCAAAAAGTTTCAAAAGCTTCTGTCCCCAAAGTTGTAGCACCCTAGGCGTAATGTAATAGTGTGAGCAGATGTTTAAGTTTAATTAAAAATAGTAGCATCTTTTTAGGCACAGTCTATCCCTACAGGGTCACAGAAATTCTTGCCCAAACAGTAGCAAAAGTAGGACTGTCCGCATTTCCCAGACAGGCTTGCTTTCTCCACGTGGAGATTTTCTCCAGGTGGGATGCAAAGACTTTGGCCTTTTGTCTAGGTTTTTACAGGCTGCCCCACTTAGTGCAAGCCCCTTGTTCTGAATGCAAATTTCACACCAGTGGCTTTTACACATGCACAGACTGATGACACAGCATGCGTGCAGTAGTTACAGTTCTTCTTCAATTTAACACACGCATGAAGGTCGGATGTCTCGGGCTCCCCATGGATGTGTGCTGCACAGCACATGCTTCTATCCAGGAGATGCCAGATAAAAATAGAAAACCTGCTCAAGACTCCTGGTAACCTTTAAGGATGAAGAAAGGAATGAAATCAGCCTGCTCCTCTGTTTCTCCTTGGTCATTACCCAGATGTTCTTGACGATGACTGCCCAGCCCTGCTGCATGTAGCACAGATTTTTGCATTGAGAGCCATCTGCATTTTAATCCTGTGTTTGATGCTGTTGTATGGACACCAATTCAGATTTTGAACAGGACTAGATAAATTGATGTTTTCAAACATCTGTAGGACTAGTAATTATTTTAACATACTTATAATTTGCCTTCAAACCCTGCTCTCCCCCTAAAAACCAGACCACCAACCTACCCCTCTTACTGCCACTTCAAATGCTTTGCAGGTTGTATCGCAGATATGATAATGCCAGAAAAAAAGGCTTAAAGGAATAATCCCCCCAAACCTGTTGACACCACAAAGTGATGTTGGGTCTAATTAAGACCTAATAATGAGCTGCATCTTAAGACACAGAACAGCATGAAGCAAGTTGGGAAAACTGAGAGAGTTTTACCTCTTGCCAAGTTAGAGTTGTTAACTGGACAGTCAAATGCAAGAGACATCTGCTTTCACAAAACAACTTTTGTATCTCCAAAAATGTGACATCCAAGTTTAATCGTTTTAAATGAGTGCTGAATCTTTCTCTCAAACAGAGCAGTAGCAACTACCTGACTAGTAGCAGCAAGTTGAACAGACCAGAAGCAAATAAAGGACTAGGCCAGTTAGTTAAAATTTGCTGTGCCCCCAAAATTGGCCACACACTTCCTACCTCTCAGGTGGCACCAGGATGTCCCTAGGAGCTCAGAGGTGTAAAGTGAGTCAATTTTGCAATCTGGCTGAGACTAAAAATGGATACCAGGGAGGAAAAAAAATATCCCCTTTCGGATTTAATCTTAACGCAAGTAGATGGTGTGATTTCCTTCGTCTGTATCTTTTATGAATACTTGCAAATGCATCATCTAGTCATGGTGTTTTAAACAAATAGTTTTCTTAGTGTTTACCCCTGGAATAAGTAAAAGGTGAGTTTAAAGTATAGCAAATCTGTAAACTGGGATGCCTACATACGGTAACTCCTTTAAGCCAGTATGTTCTGCAATGAACCCAAATGATAGAAAGGTGTTTCCCCACAGAAATTGTGTACATTGGTTTGAGAGCAGATGTCGCAGAGGTTGAGAGGAACAAGAGTCTTCCAAGGCAGAGGTGACAACCAACAGCCAGCAATGTGTGGGCACCACACCTGAGCCACAGAAATGCATAATCACGAAAAGGTCTCATTAGAAAAACACTATTCTGTCTTTCCTGGACCCATCACATCACTGATTGCCAAAACACCACTTCTAATTGCCTGATGATTAGTAATTGATACCTAGTTGACACAACTATAGATCTTACAATTAATTTGTCAAAGACTTTTTAGCACTGTTTGTTGTGGTTTTTTTTTCCCTGCAGTAATGTGTACTGATGATATAATACATGCAGATAGGCTTAGCTCTCGAAGAAAACAGCAAACTGCAGAAAGAACAAATTTACTGTAAGAGACAGTAGAAAAGCAGGTTATGGCAAAAAGTTGTGCTCGATATAAGATTCAAATATTGGGATTCCTACACCTGTGGCTACAAGAAAGCATGTTATCATTATCATTTTTTTCTAAAAATTAGTAGTGGGCCAAAAGAGAAATGCTTTTTCTTCCCTCTGCTCTTAAAAGTCCAGTCAGGATGTTAGCATTAATACAGAAATGACTTCACAGTTAAACTTCATTCATGAAACAGTAGAAAACAACGATGTTGCCATCATTTATTTTCTTTCTGGTTACACAGTCTGACCTTAGTGCAGGGCTGTTTAAAAATATATGCATTTTTCCAGGTAACTGCGCACTTTCAGGCATGGTTAAATGAAACTTTTACAAGAATACAGATGTGAAAATGTTTAAATCATCATTTAAAAAGCATGGATGCTGGGATTCATTCTGCTATAGCATGATATCTAAACTTATGTTTGATGTACATTCTATTTCCAGTTACTACAAAGAATGCTGACCAGGGTTCACTTTTCCTTATTTGATTCTTAAGATTATTTCACTGCCCATTTCATTGTCATTGTATTTAACTTCAAAGTCCTAGTATGGGCCCAAGACTGAAATAAACATAATTTGCACAAACATATATATATTTACACTGCAGGATGTGTGCATATCTGCAATAAGTATACAGTCCTAGTATATTGGCTTCACTCCTTGCATTTTCACAAGAGAGGCACAAAATGTTTTAGATAAAAATACTTAAAGTGCTAAATGTGATCCCTGAAGAAGTGAAAGAAAATGAGATGTACCCACAGTGACCAGTTTCAAAGCGTAGTAACAGTCTTTAAAATAGTCACATCATCAATAAACCCATTTACACGCGAGGGAAGTTTGATCATCTCAAGATTTTTAGAAGACTTTTATTACTAAAATAAAATTACCACTGTATTCAAACAAAATGCAAACTGGAAGAGCCTTTTGAATCAGGGCAGCTAATGAGTCAAGGGATTTCATCTTGATGAAATGGTCAGAGAAGATGTAGGCTCAGACAGAAAGAGGGGCTGGATCCCCCCCATCCCACAGTAGCAGAGGCTACTGTGTATGTTATGTGTAATACAGATTTCAGACTATACGCTTAATGGACCATAAATTAACACTTTTGCCTTCAACTGCTAAGTCCTCCTGTCTTTTTGTAGTTTAGATGTATTCTCTTTTTCATGCAAACTCACAATCATATCAGAACTATGATTAAAATAGTAGCCAAAATTAAAAGCTCTTCCTTTGACTTCCTACATTCACCATGGGGAAACCACCTGACTTGCTCTCTGGGATATAAAAATACTAACCAAAAATGATACTACTACAAACAGAGGCTACGCAGGCTTAACAAAGGTGTGGGGGGTTTTATTGCTCGATTCCCTGAATCCCTGTGGTAGGCTCTCCAGGGGGGAACAATGTAATAAAAAGGGTAAGCTGATATGGCCCTTTAGAATAACAATCTTCTTAATTGCTTTATGCGTCTCTTCTGTGGACTCACCTCAGGGAGCACACCCTGTTGGCAAACAGCAGGTTCTGTAGTACAGGTATTAAACAGTGGTTCCAAAGTGCACCAACTTGCGTGTGCCCAGCTGATCCTTTATCAGGGTGATAAGGTTATTTATCAGCCTGTGGCACAGCAAGGTTAGTTGGAGCTAATTCCAAATCATGTTCCTGCAAATCAGTATGAGATTGAGTGTTAGGACCGTGTTAAGCCTGGGGCACAAGCTACAAGTCTGCAGCTCTGAATGCCCTTCTCAGCTAACAAAACTTCTGACCTGGTGCCAAATGCGTCCCTATTTAATATCTCAAATCCCGTCAAAATGGGGAATAGCTTTCCTGGGATGCTGGGGACCACAGGGATACTATTGTTGTCACAAGCTGAAACGGACGATGTGACGTCTCTGGTGCCCTCCTTTTGGGTAGGATTTGGTGACAAGCAAATATTATACCTTTGTCATTATGACAAAGACTCACTGTTCTTCCCATTCCACTAAAACAAACCAGCGAATTCGGCACAGTTGGGTTTCGGATTCCAGGGGACAGTGACTCTCACTAGGGAGAAACCAATTTTTATTTCACAGACTGACCGACATGGACAGTATCAGTTGGGGACACACTGGCTCTGCTTTGGAGTTTTTGGTGTTTGTGAACTGGCCTGAAAACTCTGCTTGCTTCAGAGGCCGGTCACTCCAGAGCTTGCGAGGAACATACCTTCCTCAGCCTCAGAAAGTACCAAAGTCTCGAGATTACCATTATGATACGAGAATTTTTTAGCTGCAGTGTTTAGATTAAGAGAACCTGTGGAAAATCCGAGAACACCTGAACTGTTTATGAACCATTAACACCATCAGATTAATCAAGGGTCAAAGGGGAGAGGTAACTACAATCTATAGCAATTTGAAGTGGTATTACAAGCTAAGGATAATTTGATACAGTTGCAATGCTTGTTTTTGCAGTTTGCAGAGATGCCACAAACACAACAAATATTTAACAAAACTCATCCTGCCAAACACAAACACCACTGCCCTTCAGGAAAGTAACCACAAGAGTAAGGTCCTTTTGAAAGAGGACACCAGCAAATTAAGACTCTCACACATGCTTTTCCCCAGTGCGGCTCTATACTAAAAGCCAAGAAGTAAAACTCCTAACTTCTGTTCTGGACTCAGTGTAATAACTGACTGGATGACTAATGGCTGGAATACATTTGCACTGCTCACTCCTCCTCGTGACCCTGTGGGATGAAGGCAGCTCTGACAGGAGAAGCTGGGTCTCCACTGCGCTGGTGGGCGGCTGGCTGCAGTCTTGAACTTTCTCCACCTTGGATTAAATGTATTTTAAAGGGACAGAGAAAAAAGTCTTCCCTTCTCATCATGGGTCCCTTTGTGGGGCTGAAGACAGCATTTCTTTTGTTTGCTTTGAGACTCAGAAAATATTTCATGGGTGCTTCTCTCTGGCTTTGGGAGAAAGTCTACTCAGCAATGCAGCTTAAGATGACCTAATGGCAATCTGTGTCTGCACAGGTAGCAGAAAAAGCCACTCACACTGCTCTCAAAAGCCAAAAATAGCCTGATAAACATTTTCACTTTCCAGGTAAGTGTGAGGGCAGAGCTGTGGCTGAGTAGTGAAAGAATTCTTCCTTAATTCTTGCGAACAGATATTTTGTGGCCCAGTGTGTACGCCAGCTGAATTGTGAAGGGTTTTTTCAGCTTTCAGAATTTGCTTCCTTGCATCATAGTTCAGTATCAAATGTTATGTACACTCTTTGCTCTTAAAAGTGTTTTCCCTTTTTTGCATACCTAACATACTTACAAGACCAAATTTAGTTGAGGAACAGGGAGAAATTCTCTTAGTAGGATAAAAAGAGAAAAATAGCTTGCTCAGAGAGGTAGGTTGCTAAAAACTCAGCAAACAACATAAAAATATTTTTTTTTTCTTATCTTGTAATAGCTTCCTGGTTTGCAAGTACATTCATCTTTGTTCCTTCACGTCACTACATTACCTAAAATATATATATGTGTGTGTTTCCTATATGCAGAGTTAATACAAGCTAATCAAAATTTGTCCCATCAAGAATCTTTGATCTGTTTCTGTATCGTGTTGATACTGTGGTAGAGGAGACACCCATAGGCAGTGTGCCATTTCTCATATTGTGCCTATTACAGCCTTTAAACCTGCAAATTTGGAAAACGAGTGGCATGTGGCAATGTGGGAGTACAGTAAATCTGTGTCAGTCAGGCAAAATCACCAGCCCAAGGGGTTTTGCTGTTTGTTAAAATGCACTGACTCTCTGACCCGGCTTAGTGCTGTTTGCTTTTGTGGGATGTCAGGGAAATTCTTCTTGGTAAATAATAAATATTTAGTGAGCTTCCCATAGATTAGATATGTCAGCTTCTACATGATTGAACATTTTGAAATAGAATACAAAAGAAGGGGTCTGGTTGTTCCCTTAATAAAATTACGTATTTTAGAAGACAGCTTGGATCACTGAAAATGTCAACAAAGAGCCTGTAACTTTCTTGAAGTGTCTTCTGGTAACTTTTAACCTTTTTACCTCCAAAAGAGTCTCCCAAATTGTGCAGATTAATGTGAGAAATCCCGCAGCTGAGTTGCCCTGCTTGCACAAACCCCGGAGAATCAGGGGCACCTGACTCCTACCCGCTGCAGACATTGATGGATGTCCCCAAGCAGCGCCGGGTTCAAGTGCTGGGATTCCTGGTGCACAGACCTTGCACTGCTCTTCTCTCAGATGCCGTATCAAGAGCTAATGTGGCGACAAGGCGTGCCAATCCCCAAGGTTCAGTGTCTGGTAGTTAGACTCATTACAATTAGTCAACTTGATATATTGTTTACAATTTACACCAAACAAGCTTGGGGCTAATTATGACTTAGCTAGTTTGTCTCTTTGATGTCAAGATCCTCTGCAGGAGGCCCAGCTAGTGAACAGCAACTACGTTTAGTCTCAAGCTCAGGTACAGGGAATCAACATGGACTTCAAATTCAATCGTAGCTATGCAAAGAATTATATTAGCACAGCTGATAAACTTGCTTCAAATAGATTTCTGCATTCTCTTAAAACAGCCATTCTCCAGGAAACAAGCAATTAAGGAAAAAACCCCACAGCTGTGACATTCAGCCATTGCTTAGTACTTTTAGACACAGCAAGACTTCACATACACACAAAATGCAATGAGAGAGTCTCAAATACTGCTTCGTTGTACTGAAATGTACGGATTACATTTCCAGTTAAAGTTGCATTATCGTGAAAGCTGTAGCATAAAAGACAGATGATTTGGTCTTTTCATGTAGAATTCTGGGTTTGTTCTACCATTGTGTTTCTAAAATAAGACTGTATTAATGAAAGCTACGTGATCAGACATACCGATGTATTTATTCTACAGTCTTAAATCACACAAATGATCAGTGAAGTTTTAAGGAAGAAGCTAAATCTAGTCAGAGGTGAAATACAAAAGTAAAGGGTTCCCAGCAGAATGCAGTGCTCTTTTCCTCTATGAGAACAGTGAGTCACAAAAAAATCCCCTTTGCCGTGGACAGCTCTGTCACATCATTGACTTGACTCTCACTCTCACCTTTGGCACCGGGTGCGTAACTCACGCTAAAACCGATTATCCCATCGGCATGCCCATGGCAGCAAGAAATGTTGCAGTAAGAAAAGTCTAGCATCATCTATAAAATTCCTAGATTGAATCTGTACGTTTTGAAGCTACAAGGCTGGGGGTTTTACCCTTCATTTTTGGAGCTTGGCATAGGAAAAAGGTTTCATAGCTCTTTTGGCTTTGCAGCGGTAATAAAGAACCTGCGGCTAGGTTTTAACCTACAACTATAGGGGTGAATCATGAGACAAAATAGCACTCCCTTTGTTCTTGAATACTCAGATGGAGCCTGCCCAGCCTCTCACAGAAGTCAAAATGAACACCTATTCCCACAGTGAGACAACATGCTGGAGCGTGAGGTTATTCACTCATTTGCAGGTCTCAGCAAAGCAGTTTTTAAGACTTCCTGGAAATTCTGAGTTTCTTAGTCACTCTAGATGTTGGAGCACTTTTCTTTTCATACTTAACTTTACAGAGTCAGTTTTGAACAAACCCAGAAAAGATCCCAGTGTTGGCCTACAAGATTTTTACCTTTGGGTGATGACTGTCACGAGTTGGTGGGGCGGAGGGAGGGAATTCAGTTAAAAAGTTCTCATATCTCTCCCTGAAAAGTTAAGTAAAAACCAACAATCGCAACTTAGGGTTTCCCAGTAAACTCTACCCTCTTCCTGAACAGTAATTTTATAAATTAGTACATAAGCATTAAAAAAAAAAAATAATAATAATTGAAAGACAGGTGAAAACAGGTGTTAGAACCAAAACTGAGAATAGTTTGGGTTTTACAGTCATTTCCTAGCCACTTTATATTCTTCCACCTCTCCGTATTTTTCTGTAACTACAGCAAAAATTGTTTAACTACTGAGGCAAAATGAGGTTAATGGATGGGATAAAAACTGTGGTCACGAAACATTAAAATAAGAGCAGGTAGTCAGATGATGCCTGTAAATGCCGCTTTCCTCATTTGTATCACCACTTGTGAGTAGCACTGATGGGGGAGAATGCCAGGTAAAGTTCCCAGAAAAAATACCATGCCTAAAATGAAACTAACCCAATTTTGCAGATCTTATTTTTAAAAGCTATTGGAATTGTGGATTTGTCATTTCAAATATTAAAAGAAGAGATATACCCCAAACTTGTGGTCCGAAATTGGATGACAACTTTCACCACCATTTTAGATAGCCAGTGTGGTTATCCACAATGATGGGGATTAACTGTGGCTTTCAGACCCACAGTTTGCATTAACCCAACACATACAGAGAAACCTGCAAATCAAAATACCAGTATCTCAGAAAGTCCTAACCAGTTTCCTCATGAGACTTTTGCATAAAAAAGGAGCTTTCAACTGGATCCCTTTGGGGAATACCACACCATGCCAAATTCTTCACAGGGACCAGACCGAAGTCCTCCTGAAACCTCACATGCACATCTGAGAAGATAACTGCAATCACAACAGTTATTTTCCATATTCAATGAAATCTAATGGAAAGTTTACTAGTTACGGATGGGATTTTCTGTTTCTTTTGAAGCTGAGGGACCATTGTTTAGCATCTATGGCTGCTGTTATCTGCTATGTTTATTCCTCTTGAAAATCTCTGACCTCTGCATTCCCTGTGTCATAAAAAGAACAAAGCAGTGAAAATTGATTAATAAAAGTCTTCGACTCTACTGGCAAAGCACTTACAAGCATCAGGAATCTGTATGAGTTGAAGAATATGTTCTCTGAGATGAAACACCTCTTTTGACCCACAAGAGCCTGCTCCTCTCTCCCTCCACTGAGTAAATTCACCTGGCCAGCTGGTAGCAAAATTGGGTTTTCCAGCCTGCCTGAGATAGAAGGATAAGGTTAAGGGAACGTTTTAATGCCTTTATAGCATGAAAACCAGTGGTGAATCTGAACCACCTGAGTTCTGTCTCTGCAGGACAATGATGAATGTCCACTTGAAGTGCAAAGATCAAGTGCTGGGAGAGCAAGGTCAGATGCTTTACATGACATCTAATGTGACTGTCATTTCTCAGGCTCGGTAGCCAATGGAAATGCGGCGACAGGATGAACCAATCACTAAGGTACCATGTCTGGCATTTAAATAGAGTGCAGTAATTCCAGCAGTGCTAAATGATTAGAGATCTAATTGCCATTGTCTAATGAATTCCTCTCTGGTGCAGAGTATATGTTCCAAAAAAGCATTAGGCTGAGTCTGGCAAGGTACTCTCACTAAAAAAGCATTTTTAAAAGATTAAATTCTGATTTTCTACTCCTAAATAGTCTTATGAATTAATATAAGCTTTCCTGCAGGCATATCTATAAATAATGGATGATTGTTTTGCTGTTTTATTGGGAATTACCTTTCTATATGTTCCGATGTTTGGCTCTAGGGAAATTCTGTTGTCTGTATTAAATGACCCTGCGAGATCATGAGAATTATACAATTCAATTTTTCGTTTTAAAAATCATTATCAATTTCTTTTCTTTGAAGAGTATATCACCTTATGATTGTTTCAATGTACTAGTGACAGATACAAGATATAAATCTTTGATTAAAAGAGTAGAAAATATACTTTATTGGGACACTGAAGACCTCTGTGTATGCCAGTTAAGGTGACTTTACCTCACTCTTGATCACCCCTGGGTGAAAAGAAATTTGGTAGAGATTGCTCTTCAGTTGATTTGACTCAATCCATTACATCATCCACAAAGCTGGATATCCCTTTTTAAAACAGGATAATAGTTAACCAGTCACACTCTTCCCAAAGAGTTTCATGACCTTTCTGTTCCTGGCAATGTCTAAATACAGAGGGAACTGTTTGGTTTTGCTTTTTTTTTTTTTTTCTGGAAAAAAAAAAGAGTATTTCTTTGAAACAGAATAAAGTTAGGCTGTCCGATGGCCTGTTTCCACCAAGTAATCCTGCAGGCTGTGGCACTGTGATTCCCATGTGCTTGTGTAAATGCTTCCATTGGGATTCAGATTTTGACACTCACCTGTGCCACCTCCCCTTACAAACAAAAAAAATGCTTCTCTCTAGAATCCTAATTTTGATTCATTCCTATTCCTGGAAACTTTACAAATCATGCAGATAAATGAAAGCCTCATCAGCTGAACATCCACTGATGTGGGGTTTTATCTGCCACTGAACTCTGCCTTCTTCATAAATGGGGAAGTCTTCTAAATGCCCCTCCACTTTCTGATCTCCTTCTAAAGGTCAGATCAAAGTGAACAACTGTAGGCCGATAAAGTTGAATGCAAAGGGGTCTGAGCTTTTTTCAGATCCTTTGATTGACAGCTAAGGCCTTGCACAGTGACAGTGTCACTTGAGAGACCCTACACTTTTTTTCCCAGGTTTTCTGCAGTCTCTGGTGTCACGAGGGGACAGCCCCCTGTGGTAATGCCAGGCTCCTCACTGTCAGGGGGCTAAGACCTGGACTAATTCATTGCGGTGCAGTTTAATTAAACTGCACCGGAGTTGTTTCCTTGGTAAAATAAGTGTGGGAAGAGAATGTGTGTCAAAAGAGACATGCCTCTTACTGTGTGTGCTTTATTGTTACACCACGGCTAATATATTGTGGGAATTCCCATGGAGTCAATGATAAACTATATTATCAAGCTCCATAAAATAGGCATTCTACTAGTGAGGGTTACTGTAGCCCACAATTCCATTAATCCTTCTAATTTATTATATTATAGCTGTATGTGAGGTCTCATAAATTTATTATACCCCTTTCATCTTGATAAAAATGCTTGTTTCTCCTCTCAAATAAAAACCCTTATTATTTGTTGTGTCTGTCTCTAAAAAATAAATGTATCAGCCACTTGCAAGAAAATATGATTATTGGCTGAGAAATGTAAACTGCACTTGACATGTCTTCTGCCATAAAATTAAAGAATTTTATTAAGCCTTGCTTTCGGAGTACAAACACCAGTATATGAAGGCCCATTGAATTTTTATTTGCTTTTCTTTTAGAGCATTGTATTCTCTTTTATTTATAGATATAACTTTACAAGGTTTTTTAATTTAAAGCCATGAAACCTACATCTGTCAGCTTTGCCTTTTATGAAGAAGGCAATTTTTGAGACTCTGCATTACACGTCTCTTGGAAATTGATCTGGGTGGCAAATAAAATCATTCCCTCTTTAGGGCATTTCACATCAGTAAAATATTTGATGATAGGTTACGTTGCTGTAATCTATACTAAAACATTTTACGCATGCCAATGTATGTGCTGTGTTAGGTAAGTCTATGCAATGAAAAGAGCAAACTTCCCTGGAGCTTGTGTCCCTCAAGGGGATGCAAAGTGGTCTCTATCCTTCACTGGAATTTAATGGGTGGGATAGAAAGCTTGCTTTGGGCACAGTCTAAAGACAGGAAGGAGTCCCCTGTCAGGGTTCAAAGCAAAATCTGAAGATGATCCCAAGTGTGAGACAATCACAATGAGCTATGTCAAAAAACAGGAAAGGCCATGCTGACTCAAGCCCAAGCACCCCTCTAGGCCAGCATCTCTGATGGTGGCCAGAAGTAGGTGCCTAACTGAGAAAAGGACAGAGTACACGACACTTTCCCCAGCTACTGTCTCAGCCTCAGATTGCTCTCAGCTCAGAAGATTTCTTGGGAATGATGTGGTTTATCATATTTACTAATCCTCCATGGGTATTGTCTTTCAAACATTTCTCTGTTCTCCCCTTGAATCCATGTAAACTTTTTAAATCCACAACATACTTTAAGAAGGATTTCCATGCAGCTACTTCATGCTGAGGGGAAGAAACCATTTCCTTGCATCCATCTGCCTCACGTCCTCTGACAGCCCTAGATTTTGTATTAGATGAAACAAAAAAATAGCACATAGCTGTCCATTCTCTCCATGCTGCTGCTTAGTTTGTTGGGCCCTACTATCCTTTCACTAAGTACCCCCTGTTGTAAGCTGAAGAGTTCCTTGTGCATAAACCACTCCTTGGACTCTTAACATTTTAAGAATTTTATTCTCCTGGCTCTTTCTTCCTTTTTGGATTCTACTCCCAATTATCAAGGTATATGATAAGCTTTGTTATGTGATGATCACCTACTAACCCAGCTCTCCTTATGAGTAGAGTGCAAGTAAATTGGTTATTTCGAGCAGCTGGGGATGTGTCAGCATTATCAGGAGATAAACCCTCTTCTTGCTCCTTGCAACAAATAAGGCTACCAGGTTGGTCAATATTTGCAGACGTATTACTACAATGGTGTTTTTTCCGCTTGCATATTCAATGCTTTGCATTGCCTTTGTTCTAAGACATTCACTGAGGTGAAGACTTTTGTCAACACCTTACTGAAAGAATCTCTTTATTTGCCCTCCTCAGATGTTAGATTTACATTAAAATACAAAGGAGGGACAATTAATAAGCCCACTTAATAAGCCTGTTAAAAGCTAAGAAACACTGCAGAAATGGGGGTCACCTGTATCATTTAAAAGGTACTCAAAGCTGGAAAGTCTTTGTGAGGAGGTTGCAGAGTCAGTGCATTAAACTGGCTCAGACTACTCCAACAGGTCCCAGCCTTTCTGCAGTAGTGGTCAGAATAAACAGAAGTTCACATCACCTGAAACACTGGGATCTTAAAAATCCTTAAGACTAGAGACACCAAGTACCCAAAATACAGCCCACAGCATTTACTGTCAGTAAACATAGTACCAATACCTCGTTCCAAATTCAGATGGATCAGGTTTGAAGCACAAGGAACTGATAATGGAAATTCTACTGAATAGAAAGCTTCGTCTTCAAGACTGGAAAGTTTAAATCAATCAACCAAATATAATTCATCCTTAAACTACATTAGGACAGATATTGAAGGTAGCATATCACATGGATCTATAAATTCTAAAAAGTTGCTATAGCTAAAGAATAATTTTAAACATAAACAAAAAGGCTGAGGGAAAAACTTTGAAATTCTGTGACATGCTCTTAGAAGAGGAATAGGGAGAAAAAGTAAGAAGGTTAAGAAATGCTCTAGGCAGAAACTCCAATGTGAAAGAGGATTGGGTGTTACCTCAAAAGCCACCCAGCTTTCTCTTTTTCAACAGTTTCCTGTTCCAAGCTAGAAAAAGTCACTTTTTGGTAAGAGTATTGTCTCAAGATAAGTGAATCTGTTAGAAGTGTCTGACTTGGTGTAATTAACTGCACTTCAAGAAATTAACTTAAAGCAAACTGTCTGATTGGAAACCTGGAAGGAAAAAGTATTAGTTTTCCTAGCAGCCTGAAAAATAACAGCTGGTAGGTATTTCCTATGTGTGCCTTTGCTGACATCCTTGGGGAAGTGAAGTACAGATTTAAAACTGCATTGAGAGTATAGCATCACGAGCCTGAGTAGTTAGTAAAAACAGAAACAATGCTAAGAGAATAGTACCAAGCATCCATGCAGGTGCTTACCCAGAATGTGTGTATGGGGGATAGGAGATTAAAAAAGGTCCTGTTCTTGGAAACAGTTGATATGCTTTGTCACCATGGGAAAGAAAACGAAAATCACAACACTTTTCTCCTCAAGCTGTTTAGAATAACCCAATGAGAGTTCCTTTCAGTAGATCTTCAGAAAAACCCTCACCATGGAACGTGTGAGTCCAAGAGAAGACTTGCTCATTTCGGTGCTGACAACACTACTAAAATTAACAGAATTACAGGATTTTCTTAGGAGTGAAAGAGATAAGAATCTGCTCCATATCATAAAAATCTGCCTTTCTCCATAGCAGCCTCTTAACTGGACCAGGATGGGATACCAGACTCTCCACCATTTTGAAATAACATTTTGTTTGATAGGGAACAAGCTCCCACTCCTGTTGCCTCCTGATGTGGCCATTTTTAGACTCTTTTGTGTCTAAAAGCTTTGGATCTCATAACAGAAGGAGGAAATTTTAGATATTAAACCAAGTATGTGCCCTGAAAACCAAGAACATGTTCAACACAAACTCTTGGACCGCATTTCTGTGACTACTCCTGAAATCACATTGAGACATACCTTCTACAGCTGCATTAGGCACCACGAGATAGAGACATAGTTGTGGAAATCATAGGCTGAATGTACCAAGAAATGTGATATTTGGCTATCAAATGTGTTGTTTAAATTCCAACAAAAATTGTAAGGCTAAGGAAGAGTGAGGTCTTAACCACAGAAGTGATATATCCTGGGACACTGCTTCTTAGAGAAATTCATCATTTGAGTGGCATTTGTTCCATACTATTTAAAATGATCCACTTTCACATAGCAACTTGATCCATTAGAACTACCAGCCTATAAAAAATATGCTTTAAATTCAGTTTTGTGCAATACCCATTAAATACAACTGTATTTTATGACTATCACCTTAACTTTTAGTGCAGAAGGACCTTTAAGCAGTAGATATTCTGCATCCAATTTGAGGACACGTCACTGCTTTCACAGAGGACATTTACTGACTTCCCTTTTTTCCTTTTTCCTTTTTTTTTTTTTTTTTTTTAAACTATGTGAAATTTACTTCTACATTTTGGCGAGCCAGAATTCAGTATTTGAGACAGAGGTAACATGGACCTGAATATGAGATTTTTATCCCTTTTATCCATTAGCATAATGCTAATAAGTTTGAGTAACACTCCCTGTTATTAACAGACTTTGGCTGATTTGAGTGTAGTTTGCATCGGTCAGATGTTTTGGGATACTTTTACGACTCCTGCCATCGCTGTCTAGGGGCAGAGGAAACGATCTTCAGATAAACTGTAGAAAATATTTGACTTTTGAAGACAAGCTGCCCAGATTGGAGGAGAGTACAAGTACACTCACTGACTTGTAGGACAGTTTTACAGGCATCTGAGATGTATAGACCAGAGAGAGAATAGGACCAGGCATAGATGAGAGTTATTTTTTAAAGAAGGAGGAAATAAAATTAAGTAGGACTTACTGTGCACAGCTACAAAAGCAGTTAGTGATTTTCACACAAGTCAGCAACAGAAAGCAAACCTTGCATTTATCACCAGTGCTTACCTCAACTCACTGAAACTTATGAATTCTTTTGCCTATTAGAACAAATCCTATTATTAGTTCATTAACTTGGGAAAATGCACACCTAGAAAAAACATTGCTATTTATTTTGTAAGCACTCCTAATCATGCAGGCTCATAGGACTCAACTTCAGAAAAGAGATTTACGTGGCACTAAAGATAAATAACAAGTTCATAGAATTAATCCATTTGTAGGATGATTTGATCTATTTGATTAAAATTGGAATTAGCCTGTCATACAAGACAGTTTTCTTTAAACTGTAGTGGACAAGTTTGAATCCATCACAGATGCTACATATACTGTCTTACTAACAAATGGAGAAACTACAGCTGCTGCCCATCTTGTAGAAAGAAACAGAAATGCACCAACATACTAATGAAGTTACCTCCAGCCTGAACAGCGATAGATGATCCGAATCTCAAAGCTCACCTCACATACAAATGTTCAGAAGAACTGATTTGAATTGTGCCCAGAAGGCTGACACTGGAAGGTCCTGTGAGAAAAGTGAACACTAGCTAAAAGGACACTTCGCTGACACTGGCACACCATGAGGTCCCTTGCTCTGGAAATCAAGAGGCTTCTGCTTTTAGTTCGTAACTTGGCTGAACTCATTTATGACATGAAGGGGTGATGCAGGCTAATGGTACAATGTTTATGCTACTTTCTATTTTGATTCTGGAAATTTAGTTGGGAAAAAGATCAGAGGCTTACACGACTTGGCAGGAAAATAGAGATTCGGGGCAGAGAGGTGTGCAGACAGGGAAAGGGTCCAAATGTGAATTACTCTAATAAAGTTGAGAAATACTCAGTTTGTACAAGGTTCTTCCATGTGTATTGGCAGCAGTCCTGAATTGACAGCACATGGAGAGTCTTGAATTTAAATAGCCTCCAATGACAGCCGTTTTAAAAGGTTGTTTGGTCTTAAAACAAAACAAAATTAAAGCCATTGCACTCTTTGTCTGCAGGAAAGTTCAGGGGCGGGGGGCGGGTGCAGAGGAAGAGAAAGTCATGCAGTTGGTCAAGGTTAGAGAGGTCTCACAGAAATATATGACAGTTTCTCACCATGGAGAATTTTCTTCAATATCTTTGCTTCCGTGAAGACTACGTTGGACTTGGTTTTTTTGGCAGTACTGCTCTAACTTGCAAGTGCTTCGTCATAGCTAATACCTAGTGAATAGAATACAAGTTTGCCCCTGCCTTCCAAATCTATATATTACTGTGGTAGGTTGACCTTGGACAGATGGCAGCTGCCTATCTAGCTGCTCTCTTACCTTCCCCTCCTCAACAGGACAGGGGGTGAGAGTAAGATGGACAAATTCTCAGGTCAAGATAAAGACATGGAAATCACTTACCAATTACCCTCACAGGCAAAACAGTCGATTTGGGGAAAATTAATTTAACTTACTGCCAATTAAAATAGACTTTAATGGTGAGAAACAGACAAAGTTAAACCAACACCCTCTATCCCCTCCATTTTCCCTGGCTCAACTTCACTTCTTAACTCCCAACTCCTTTTCCTCCCCAACCCTCCTCCATAAGCAGCACAGGAGAATGGATTTGAGGGACTGTGGTGAGTTGGTAACAGCCCCTCTCTGCCACTCCTTCCTCCTCATACTTTTCCCCTGCTCTGGTTTGGATCCTTCCCATTGGCTGCAGTCCTGCAGGATAAACCTGCTCCACCATGGGCCCTCTGTGGGCTGAAGGAGGATCTCAGCTCCAGTGCCTGGAGAACCTGCTCCTCCTCCTTTTACCGTGGTACCTGCAGGGCTGTTTCTCACACTGTTTTTCCTCACTGCTGGGCAGAATTTTTCCCTCCCTTAAATACACTTTTTTTAGAAGCACAACTGTGCCTTGCAGTACTTCCATTGGAGCCAGCTGGCATTGCCTGTGTCCAGCATGGGTCACTCCCAACCTCTCCCCACAAAGATGCTACCAGCACCTGGGCCCCTGCAACCGATACTATTACTCATGAAGTTTTAGTGATAAGGCCATAAATTGGGCTTGGGGTTTGTTTATTTGGGTTTTTTTTTAAACAATACAAACCAAAAAGCCAACAGGAAAGAGCAAAGGTAAGAGTATGCCATGGGATAGAAATCCAGGTATGCACGTGATCTCCCTCCAGCATCTCCTGCTTTTTGTAATGCTTGACTGCTTACACCCTAAATTCCTCTTAAATATTCTCAAACGGATATGTTAACACATTTGCCATTGATAACCAACTGAGGGAAAGCAACTACAAGTTATACTGGTGGGTGACAATCCTGTCTCTCGACACTCAAGGAAACTTCTCCCAAAGACTTTTTAAACATCTCCCAGTGAACTGCAGCCTCAGTAGGAGAAGGAAGGACTCCCACGAGCAGCTTCTGCGTTTGCCTTCTGGCAGGCTCATTTCCCATACTCAGTGCAAGCACGGCCTGTCTTGCAATAACCCCAAATTCAAACACGCCCGATGAAAACCAAGTCCAGCTAGACATAAATTTTACTTTCACATCTTCAGCCTGCCGCCGGGGCTGGTAGGAGCCTGTGTCTACACTGAAGATGTGCTTCCAGGGGGTGGTGACAGCTCTCAGAAGAAAGCAGTGAGTGAAAGGGGAACATGACAGGGGGCTCTGTCTGACATGGACCTTAGCAGCATGGGAGAGGTTGCGGGGACGGTGGAGGGAGTCGGCGCAGCCTGGCCGGGGACAGGGCGGTTAGCATTAATTCTCACCCTCAGACGGAGCCTTCTACCAGCAGCTCGAATCAAAAAGAAAAGTTTGTTTTTAAATCAGAAGGAAAGTTTCAGGGTGTTTTAAAAACCAAAAACCACACGCAAAAAAAAAAAAAGCCCTCCACTATAAATAATGTAAATTACAATAAAGTAAATTACAATTTAAATAAAATTTAAATATATGCTCCTGATCAAAACAAAAGACTGTTTACCTCAAACTACTCACACACAAACCAGTGCTTTTTGGTAACTAGATCACCTTCTGCCTTGACTGTTCATGTATTTTATTGATTTGTTGCAAAGTCCTGCTGGGGACCACTAAGAATTTGGCATAAAGTAGCAAGTTGTAGGGACCAGAAACACACTGTGTTTGTGTGAAGTAATCAAGTGTGCCTTTTAAAACCTCAGAAACAGCCTGAGAAATAAGCTGAACATTTTCAAGTATAAGTTTTATATTACCGGAATGAAGCTATGAGAGTTAAAACTAGAGACTGTGGCCAGTGAATAGTTAAAAGCTGAAGCTCAGCATTTAACGTGTGGATTAATTTCAGCAATTGTGATTGATTACCTGAGTCAGGGAGTAGTTTTGCCTCCACTCTAAGCTGGCTTTATCCCATGCAGAATTCCTCTCTGTTTAAGTGGGAAAAACGCCTGTTCACAGGTAACGTTTTAGGCACCTCCATACGCATACTGGAGAGAAAACAGGCACTGAACATAAAGGCAACAGCAGCCTTTGGACAGAAGGACTTAGGCTGCCTGGATTTTATATTCCTCTACCTTGCTGTCACAGATGGAGCGGGCTAGTGGAGCAGAGGCTACAAAAGGTACCAGCTCCAGCATTTGTACCACAGGCACATTGGGTGACGGAAGAGCAGCCAGCTTTATCAATCCAGCCTTGAATCACAAAATCTGAACACTGTTCCTTTGCTCTTCTTTTGCTGGGTTTTTGGCCTTTTTTTTCTTTTCTTGAGAGTGGAAAAATACCAATGCAGATTTAGCATTCTTAGATAAAAAACGTAGTACAACAGTAAGTAAGGGCTGAAGTTTTCCTCTGCTTTGGTCTGAGATGAAGGGGAGCTGTCAGTAAGTTGAATACTATCTTTCAGAGATGCCCTAGAAGAATATTATTATGCATTGACCTCTGATGACTAGTGAAGTATTTTAAACATAGGTTAGACTCTTCTCTAAAGAGAGTACTCTAAACATAATTGCACAAAAATCACTGTCTTAAGGTCAGAGTAAGTTAGAAATATGCACTCATACTATTACAAAGTTCAATCAGAAAAAAAATAATGGTCTGTCGTAGAGCAAAACCACCAGTATTTTAACACAAAGTCTTGGAAAACTAATGAAAAAATAACTTCCAAAAAACATATCTCGCTTTCCTCACATGTAAGCAAGCAGTGAATATCTATGTTGAGCGCAGAATGCTTTCTTAATAGGGAGGCACTCTTAGTACTACTGAATAAAAAAAAAAAAAACAAAAAACACTTTAAAACTTATTTCAGAGACATGCTGGAAGCATTTATCAACAGTGGATTACATTGACACATTCAGAAAGGCAAGCTGAGTCCCAGAATTACCAGTCTGGTAAGATCTGTAACCGTGCCAAGATAACGTTTTGAGTTTGTTGAGGAAAAGAGCCTATCACCTATCAGTTATCATCTTTGGCCAGCCCCTGAAATAAAGCAAAATAGCTCTTCACGAGGTCTTCAGGCAAGGCCCTCCTGCCACAACAGTGCAAACACGTGAGGAGCAGTGGCAGAAGTGACACCATAGTCTGGAAACCCATCTGGAAAATAAGCAATTAATAATAAGGAACAGCTGTCAGCCACTGGCCATGCCATCAGACTCTTTCTGAGCACACTGTTCAGGCTGTACACATCATGTATTTTGCTTGGATAGAGTCTTTTAGGGACAGAAATTCAACTAGAACTCCCAGAAAGTCAGAGTCCATCCTGAATGAGCAGAAATAGAAATACTGTGTTACGATGGCCATATTTCAAGTGGATTCACGTGAATATGATGCTCCACTGCAGAGGAACTAAAACACTTGCCAGAACATACTGTTTTGAGAAGGGAAGGGTTAAAAGGAAAAAGTTCTTCCAAAAAAGAGGTTTACTCAGCCAAAAATCAACCCAGATTCACCAACCTGGCCACTTACTGAGCATTTCCTAACACAAGCCTAAACCAAAGTGGATTTTCAAAAACATTACCAGAAAAGTTACAAGAGCGATAATTCTGAGTGCTTGTGCTCCAAGAACATTTGAGGAGTAGAGAAAGGGCTAACTTGGTGCTCTGGTGGAACTCAGCACAGGTAACTCCATGTTGAGTTCTGAATTTCTCCAGCAGTGTCAGCTGGACCCTGATGACAAGAGACCANCAGGTTCTATAGCACATAAATTGCAATATAACTGCAAAACAGTGGACAAATAATTATTTAGCAATGAGCTGAAGACAAAACAAAAAATAATTGCTTTTTTAAAATGGAACTTTAGGCAAAATGTATCATTCACCACTAATTTCTAGGTCTGTAGATGCAAAATATTTGTAGTACAAAGTGAACGTGGACTCCTGTTAAAGTGCAATATTTTCTCCAGAGGGAAGAAAAGTGGAAAAGCCCCTAGGAAACACCAGCTAAATTTTGCTCACTGTGAAAAGAGCTGAGAATATAACATGGTACCAGCTCTCCAAACCAATCTTTGTGTGAGGAAGTAGATGTTCAGGCTTGAAATGGGAAACTGAGAGAGGTCACTCTGCTTTTATTGAGCTTTTCCTTCTTGTCAAACCAGCGGGTTGTGTGTTGTACTCCTTATGGGTCACTGATAGCCTATCACAAAGCCCCCTCTGTTTGGATACTGTCCTCGAAACCCCACCAGGCAGCAGAGCAGAAACACTAAGGTGGAGCAACAGTCCAAAAAGCTTCCTGGCACAATAGCTGCTGCTGTCACGGTAGGACAATAAAGTGGATTTTATGCTGGTATATTTTTCTCATCATATGCATGACAGAAAGTCTAATGGGCCTTGCTAGTTTCTTAGCAGCTTTTAAGGCCCTATAAAGTAGCCTACTATCAGTTCGATCTGTGTTCTCAAGATGTCTGCCTGAACATCAGAGAGCTCCAGCAGGAGCTATGTTTTCATTCCCCCAACCTGCATGGGAGAGATAAGCTAATTAGCTGAGAAATTAGACAGGGAAACTATTAGCATCACAGAAGTGAAAATGAAAGCACTATGAGAATTTATAGATGAAGAACACCTACCCACCTACAGCTCTCTAAGGTCCAGAGGGATTTTGTTAACACAGCTATTATTTTCCAGAGGAAATTGCTTTCCCTGCCAACAGTCCAGAGCGGCAGGGACTTTAATGTTGGTGGAGAAACACTTCATCCTTCAATAATTTCCTTGCAGTTGAATCTCTGATTTTATGGAGTTTCAAAAGGAGCCTATTTCTAAAGGACAATAAGATTGTACTTCAAAATGACTGATGATAGGAGCTACAGACAGAGAAAATAAGTAAATAAGTAAATAAGAAGGAGATGCTTCTCTTCTGATCAGTACTACATGTCCAGCCACTGAAGTCACCCTTCTTCTCAGCCGACTGGGAGCTTCCTATGTCAGTTCACTCAGTGCCAGCTCCTTCTGTGGCACTGGTGTGCCCTCATCGTTGCCCCATATCCATCATTATCCTCAATTCAGAACAAAGTACACAATTTTCTATTTTTCTTTTCTCTCTGTCTTGATTATACTGGACTGTCCTATTGCAGCTGGGTCCACAGAGACCATACACCAAGAACAGAAGACAGAGTGCATAATGTTTTTGAAGAATAACTTACAAACTTCACTCTTAGAAAACAAAGACACACTGATTCTGGTTTGCATTTTACATGGATTCAGGTTCTCTGTCCTGTTCCTGCAATCACACCTGATAACTTATGAATGAAAAGATGCAAGCCTGAATATACCTATTGCACAAACATGTGCTGTCATGGACCCAGATTCTGCCAGACTCACTCACAGTTAGGAATACCCTCCTTTGCAACAATTTCCCACACATTTAGCAAAGCTTTCAATGGACTAAAACTCATATAATTTCAACATCATTAGCAGAGTCAGAATGGTGATCTGGGCAGGGCTGAAGTGGCACAGAAAACAGTTAAAACTTGTCTCTGACAAAGCTCACATACTACTTCGGACTTTGAAAACTCTCAGGTTCAGGCTAATTTCCAGAGGTGATTTCTGTAACTGACATTGATCCTATCTGAAATGAAGGCTGCAGAAAATGTTACACTGCAATGGTATTTCTCTTGCAGTAACCTATATTTGGTTTTGCCATCAGCAAGAGGCTGATGGCAAAATATCTCTCTAGCCTGCAAGCAAGTGCATCTAGATGCTAGAGTTCTGCAGAGCAGTTATGTGCGTTTCAATGATACAAAGCCCAGAACAATGAAGCTTTTGTCTTCTCTTAAGGAAACAAATTATGCTTTAGTTCATATGGCCACCACATGAAAAAAATAGGTAAAGGCGTACAATCAGGGAAAGTCCAACAAATACTTCACACATGTTAATTATACATATAGCAGTTCAGCTGCAAAATATTTCATGTTTAACTTCTTCACTTGAAGATGTGAAAATACACTTGTCTCTGCCAAACACTGCAGAAATCAAGGTTGGTGGTAAAAAGGAACAGAGAGAGAGGCACAGACATCATTCTCAAACTCATTTCTCTCGGAAGTTTTATTCCTAGCTCTGGCCACTGTTAACTGTTCTTTCTGACTGAAGAGGAGATCCCCTTTCCTGTCACATCTCCTACCACATCTATTTCCTGAGTTACTTTGCAGGAGGTTCCAGATTCCTAACAGAGGGAGTGCTGCCAGACCTGCTCCAGACTGCCCTAGCAGCACTTCTTCATGACTATGTCCATGTTCTCCTCTGGCTACAGGAGCAGTTCTCTTTGTTCCTGAACTCCGTCTCAACACAGATGCATTCCCATAGATAATAAGGGCCAAACTCATTCACTGAAAGGTATTTAAGGGAACTACACTCCTGAATAACTCCTTTTTTTTGTTTGTTTGTTTGTTTTGTGGTTTGTGGTTTTTGGTTTTTTTGTGCAGCTCCTTCTCAGAAAACCCCTCTAGATACCTGCAAAATGAATGAATATATTGCTCCTTTCCTCTTAACATACCTTTAAAGACTCAAAATGCCTTCCTTCAAATGCACCAAGCTTTCTCAGTGCCAGTTCCTGGAATTCCTGTTACCTTCATGTGATCCCACAAATGCAAAAGGCCAGCTAGGACGAAACACACTCCAAGAGCCAGCTCACAGAGGGAAACATGCTGATGTGCTGCAATAATAAATTTGACTGCAGGGCACCCAGGCCACTTCTGGTTCAGTCTGGATGGGGGTACCACTGCTCTAACTCTCTCATCATGAATGGGATGCAGTCACAAGTTAATTTTGCAGCTACATGCCCGGTACTTCCCTTATTATTGTGTACAAAAATCCCTTTGCAGCAGCTGCCGGTGTGCTCTCAACAGCATCAAGAAATAGGGCATAGGCAGAGACACCCCCACCAGTGGAAGTGGAGAGGCGTCTCAGTTTCCCCAGAGTACCTAGGTCAGAAGAAATGAGTATGCATCACAGCCTGTTTTCTGGTGGGCCCAGGCCATTTTCGGGACAGAAAACACTTGTTGTATCACCTGAACGTATGTATTACAGTGGTACCCAGCTCTTTCACAGACATCTGGGAACGACCTGACTGCTTGCACTCCCCACCCCTCCTATGCATCACGGTGTAAAGACATGGGATTATGTGGCCCAGTGTCCTACAATAGTCCCTTTGAAGAGCATAGAAAAAAGCAGAAGTTAATAAATCTCTCTCAATACATTCCTGAAAAGGCAGAAAGTTTTTCACCAGCTGTTGAGGTGTTTCTTCTGTTGACTAGTACTTGACATAAACCTACGTATTTACATAAACAGTTTGTATATTTACTGTTGGTTTTGAGAGATATGATACACGTGTCACAAAGGTCGATAACATTTTAATTGCTAAAGATACTTTTTTTTCAAAGCCACCTGGGAATGGTTAGAATAGGATCCGGGGTTTTGATGCCCGTGCCTTCACGAAGCGAGCTCTATTCTCTGCTGTACACATGATAGTTGCTATGCATACAGATAGAGCCTGAACAATACTATTCTGACATTTAAGTATTTCACCCTCTGTGCAGGACAGCCTGTTTGTATTTTTAAGCTTGGTTCTTGGGCCAAATGCAAAGAGACCACTGTGTGACTCTGACCTTATCTTCTGTACTCCCATCTAAAAAGTTAATGCTTGGGTGTGTCAGGTATCACCTGGGGATTTAAGCAGGAGGCTTTTTGCAGTTAACCCAGTCCTGTGACCTGCTCTGAATTACTTTTGATTTGAAGGCAGTTTAGTTAACTACCAAACTGCCCCTTCCATTAATTGGAATCAAATTCTCCTGCAATGTGGATGCACAATAATTCTTATTTTGCCCCCGTAATGGCTCTATACATACTCTGTTACACCTTAGAGCAAATGTACCAATGAGACACAGGTGAAGAAGGTTGTTTTGTTGTGAACACCTTTTCAAATTGGGTTTTCTTTGCTGAATGTTTTCAGAGTTACAGAATTCCTGGTAGTTGTCTATACAGAGGTTAATACCTCCTTGATAAAAGTGCTTTCTGGTCATTAAGAGAAACAGTTTGTTCATCACCGGTTTCTGCCTTACACTATGACCAAGCTCACTTTTGTCCAGCTTCCAGCACCTGGAAAAGCAGAACAAGTGTAAGCAATGTCTCATTTCTCCCCATTTCTGATTGCAAAGTTCGTATCCACCTCCTGTGTGCAAAGGGTGGTGGTCCTGATCACTGGACAGGCACTCGTCTTTTTTGTGGGCTAAATAAAACCTTATATGTGCACCTAGTCAAGAGCTCCAATAGGATTTTGTATTGATGCCACAAGGGCACTGGGCTGGTAATATGGCATAGGCAGGGGCTAAGTTATAAGCTGGGTTTTAGACTCAGGCAGGGAGCTTTGGAGAATTTTTCCAAGAGGATTACTGTTCCAGTGTCCCTGGGAGCCAGCCCATCATCCCACTGTGGGGCACTCGCATGCTGTTGTTGTTTTAGCCCACAGAGTATCAGAGCCCTATAACACTTATCCCATTTCCTTCTTCTACACACTGACTTGCCCACTTAGGGGACAGTGTATATGACAGATATTCCATGTCTCACTTCCTCAACTGATGCACAGAGGCTTTACAACAGAATCACTTAGGTAGACCTAGGGGACACATGGACATGCTTGTACAGAGCAGCTGTTATCATTTTGCCACCCAAATCATTCCTTGAGGACTGGTGCCTTTTGCTTACTGCCCTCTAGGTTTTTAGAAGAAGCCAGATTACCAATTATATTTAAGATATACATAACTTTTGGTAAATGAACAACACCGCTTGGAAATCCTGCTAGGAATTGTCCCCTGGGTATTTCCTAACTCGGTTTTGGTGATTTAAAGGTTCTGTCTAGTTCTTTTAAATATTCCTTTGACGTTGTATTGCTCTGCTTGTAATAGATTGTTATTGCCTTATATTGAGTTTGCAGAGTGAAGGTAAATCTTTTGTGATGTGATTGTGCTACCCCAAACTTAATATTGTTCACAGGTCCTTTATAACTCTCTGGTTTCTCTGCAACAAGCGGGACAAATTTTCATTTTTACTCTTTTAGAATTTTATTCTCTGTCCTGAAACTCTAAGGGACTATATTTACAGGCAACGTCTAGCGTACTTCTCACGAACTGAGAACTCAAATGCCATGGTGGGACCTCCATTACAGCTTTTCCCCCAACGACTGACTTACATACAGTGAGAGAAAAAGAGAGAGAACACATGCATGTCCTGGCATCCTACAGTAGTATTCCTAATGCTGTAGAAAATAAAAAAGGTTCCAGTTCTGATATCAAGTATATCACAGCAATTCTTGCTTTAGAAATAAGTAACATATACATTTTGGTATATTACCAACCTAATTCCTTATATTGGTACTATATGTATGGTAGCTAGTTGCTACTACAAAAGACTTGTTGACGTAGGTAATGAGCAAATGGTAATCAATTTACTATATAACATATAGGTATACTGTTTCTATACTGTAACTATGCATGCAAATGCATGTGTAAACACTCATACAGTGAAAAATTTGCCTATTTTTACCTCTGCCTAAAAGTGGGTATTTTTAAGAACCCTTCCTAAATGGACAAGTGGAATTTCACAAGCGTGGTGTCAGGTACAAGCACACAACACTGACACCTACAGGTCAGGAAACCTTTCCTTTTTGATGTTATGGGCCCAAAACGTCCTGACAGCATTTGCATCTGCAGTGCACAGGGTTCTGGAACAGGTCTTGAGTTTCTTCCCAGGTTGCATGCACAGAGCCAGTGAAAGCACCCACTTGGCTCCCCAGCTCCTGTCTCAGGTTGCCAAGAACCCTATGGGTCGGGGCAGGTAGCCCTACACCCATTTTTAAAGTAGGCTTTACAATTGTATTTCAATAAGTGCACATGACAGTCCCAACTCAAGGGCAGCATCCCTATGCTCACTCTTGTTCATCACACACCTTGTGTCCAAAAGGCTCACCTGCCACCCAGTTTCCTAATAGAGTTTTAAATAATAAAAACAAGCAAAATTTTAGAGGCAGATCACATTTCTTAAATGAGGTAATTCATGTATTAAATTTATTGCCCCCTCTTTTTAGAATATTTGGTAATGACAGCAAATGTAGGATGGGGTTTTAAACTTTTGTTAGGGAATTACTGTACAAGGATATTTTCATTTTGCATTCTGCCAAGTAAATTACTGGACAGAAAAAATTAATTAAAGAAAACTTTCAGCTTATGGTGGGATCTCTTCAAACATCAACTGCCCCCAAAATCTTTGTGCTTCCCTAAATGCTTTGACCCCTTTTAACGTTCATGTTTAACTTGGAAAGCCACACAGACAGCAAAGGCAGTGTTTCTTCTGAGGAAAAAAGGAACATTCTTTTTTTCTCATCTTTGTGTTAGCACAAAATACCTGTACTGCCTAGGGCTATTTAGGAAGGAAACTCAACATTTATGCAGGTTAATAAAGCAAAGAATGAAAATAGTTTGTCACTATTGTGTAGATCATCTTGTTTCATTTCAGTTTTCAGTTGGGGTCTCTTTTAATTGTGTGCGCGCACGCATACTTCTGTGGAGGTAGGATTTCATTAGAAATGCTAAAGAAAACCAACCTTAATTAGTCTGAAACACATCAGTAAACTCAAGCTTGCTGGCGCAGAGTCATGTAGTGTGAAAGGCAGATACACTGGGGTCAGTCATGGTGAGTTAGCGGTTTAGTAAGACTCCCATGAGTCTACCTCTCAAAACTATAAATGGTCAGCAAGACAAAATAGCCTTGATCAGCATTCAAAGTCATGCCTCTCTGGACAGGATGGTTAGCTACAGTTTTCTGCCTACTAATGTTGCAATTATTCCTGGTGCCTTTTGTATTCTGGGCCTCTTATTCTAAAATGTTTGGCTCAAACCCTTTTCCCAGGTGAGTGTGCTTTGACTTTCTGTTAGTTAAAGGTCCTTTGTGAAATGTGGCTTTGACACAGAGAACACAATCTGTGAACATTTTATAAGGTGTTTTGGGCTAAAATCTGCTCTGACATTCAGTCAGACACCCCTTGCAGTACAGACAGCGCTGGCCAGGCCACCAGACATACTTGCAGTATACTAAAGACCTTGGGGTAAACTAGGCCGAATTTTTATAGCAACTCTCAAAACACTTAGAACTCAATAAAAAAAATGCTTTTTTTAAAAACAAAAACAAAAACAAAAACATACCCAGCTGAAAAACTACAGACTTTAGACTCATTGAAAATATTTGTAGGAGAGTGGTGATTGACACTCAATGCACCAGGTTGGGTGCAGTGAGGGCATCTGTGTTTGGTATTGGGTCACAGATGTTACAGAAGGGACCAGTAACTTGGCTAGATTCAGCCAATTTCAAATACTGGGACTTAATTCCAACTAAAACAAGGGATTTAATAACAAAAATCTCTTGAAAGTATAATTTCTTATTTGATAGCTTTCATCTGCTCACAAAGAAGCTGTCTTGGGAGGAAGAATGAGAAGGTCTAGAGCAGAGATTGCTGGGCATTCACAGGAATTTAGGAGCAGAGGCTTGTCAAAATGAATTTGAAAAAAGAAAAAAAAAAAAAAGATGTTTTGACACCGGTCTCAGAACTTCAGTTTCCGCAATAATGTGAATTAACAGAAGTGCCTGGTATCAAATCAAAAACATAATGGACATTGGGAGGCTGTTCCTGTTGCATGGTCAGCACTGCAAAGTGTTGGCAGCTAGTACCTAAACAGACCCAAGTAAGATAATAAGCATCCATAAACTCTTGAACATAAACCAATAGACTCACAAACCCAAACCAAAAAAAAAAACCCAAAGCCAAGCATCCTTGCATTCTCAAATCTTCTGCTTCCCCTAAGAAAGCAAAGGGAGAAACAGCACGTTGCAGCATTCGCACTGATGTGACCAGGGAAACTACAGAAATGACCCTGGAAAGACTTCAGAGGAAGATTTATTGGATAATAAGAAGCTGCCCCCAGTGGCAAGGGACATTGTAAGAGCGCAAGATGCTGTTGGAGACAACACCCAGCACAGCCCAGTGGAGTCAGGGAGAAAAAGGGGCCCCCAAGGCCAGTTTTGCCTATTTTCTTTGGGTTTTTTACATCCATATCTATGTGGAAATCTCTCTGGCTGATGTTTAGTTTTCTTTGTAGCGATTTTATCGCTGCTACATAACACATCCCAATGCATTAACAAAAGAATAAAGCTGCTGGGACAACCCAGCTGATCACCAGGCTCCGATACGCCGAGCTGCCATCATCTGTCTTTTCACCGAGTGCCTTGACTGAAAGGGAGCTGGAAATAAGAGGCGAGGAGCCAGAGCCTAGTGACACTGCAGGGACCACAAGAGGAAGATCACCTAACGCATTTTGCTTTCTTATTGTTAGCTTTGTCTGATCCTGAAGTACAGGTGCTGGTAGGTGAGTTTTCCTAGGGTCACTGCCCCTCTTCACACTCTGTGTTAACTCCTTCGCTGCCCATGGTCAGAGCTGTCACATGCCCCACATATGGCATTTTGAGAAGTTATGTGGAAAATTGACGGAGAATTTACAAAAATCTTCAAATATTGAAGGATTTGGGCTAACAGAGTACACTGAAAACAGGAAAGATTATCCTGGAGCCTGCCTCCTTTGGGTCATGTGCACGCAACAAAGCTTAATGATTTTTCTTTTTTTTTTTCTTAAGGAAAATTGTAGCTTGGTTTACACAAACTGAAATTTCTGAATTGTGAAATTATTCTTTCTGCAATGGGTAGCAGAGAAATAAAATCAAGCATTGCCTTTCCCTCCTTTACATGTCTTTTCCTCCTCTTCCCCAGCCTTTGTGGAATCTGTTTTTGCTAAGAGTTAAACTGGGTGGTTCTCAGGGTTTTACAAGAGGCATAACTATTCCTGAAAAACAATCTGATACATTCAACTTAGCAAGGCCCTGCTCTTTCCCTCTAATCTTTCAGCAGGACCCAAGGGAGGCTGAAGCTGAGATCAGCCTATTCTCCCCTCGAACTTTGATTCACTATTAAATTCCGCCTAATGACGATGACTTTGCCTTCTCACGTTCATCAGTGGGCTATGCACAGAACAATGTGGGGCCAGCGGCGTATAGAGGGACATTGTTCCTGCCTCCCAGTTGCTCTATTCGAGCAGCATCACGTGAAAATCCTCATACACGAGAGACATGTAAAACCAGCAAGCAGGATTACTCTCCAGGGTGCAACGGTAACTCAAGTCATACCTTGTGCGTGGGCGTTTGTATTTATGTGATCTTCTGCAGAGTTTAGAAAACAAAAACAAAACCTACAACAGAATAACGTATAAGCAAATACCAGACAACTTGGTGGAAAACGAAACTCAACACTCTGATGGAGTCTTGTGCCCATTCGTTGCCCAAGTGACTTAATTAACTGTGCTAAAATACTATACCTCAATTCGTATGTCTATATGTGGCAGAAAACAATTTCTATAGCTTTTTAAATACCCAGTTCCTTATTAGATTATATATAGCACAGCCGTTAACAAGTCAGCATGTTCCCCATCACTATGAACCACTACACTAAGAATGCAGATTTTTATGCCATTTTACAGAAGTGCCCTAGCCAGGAGCAGCAGTTACTACTCCATAGAATAACTCAGTTTTCTTTACTGTTCTGAGAGTTTATCTGTTTCTGCCTGTGATTTCCCAAGCAAACGTGTGTGTGTCTCATGTGACATCCACAGGGTGCTGCAACCCAAGCTGCGCAAACTGTGCTGTGGGACACTGTACACTCAAGGTCAGCGCACGCACAACAGCGCTGTCCCTGGGACTGTGGAACACTCAGAAGGTCAGGCAGGTGGCCAAAATCCTTTTCTCCACACCCCCGTTGAGCTACCAGGTACCAGCCCTGCCAAGCTGTAATAAGGACCAGGGTTCTCAGTACTTGTCCATCTGATGTCTACAACCCTATTCTGCACTTCCAAAGTTACGGGTAGGCCATTACAGGTGCACATCATGAGCAACAAGAGCTGCATCTTCCTTGTTACTTTAGTAGACAAAAGGCAAGAAAACAACAAAAGCGGTAAGTTTTCTAGCCTCGCTTCTCTCTTCACGCCCTGCGTAACTCTTTCACTGCCCTGCTCCAATAAATGCTCAGAGAAAGGACATTGTAAACTCTCTGGGGAAAACCGACAAAGACTGAAAAGTAGCAGTCCAGGCAAGAGGCATTTTCAATTCCAGCAATTGCTTGAA
Source organism: Thinocorus orbignyianus (assembly GCA_013400375.1). Lineage (NCBI taxonomy): Eukaryota > Metazoa > Chordata > Aves > Ciconiiformes > Thinocoridae > Thinocorus > Thinocorus orbignyianus. The sequence goes on from VXBW01005253.1 coordinate 653,175, forward strand.
AACTACCAGGATTCTGCATCTTTCCATCATTTCCTCAGCTCTGTCTCTAAAATAAATTTCCTAACTTTAACAACAAATTAGTTTTCATTATTTCAAATATTTTTCTAAAACTACTTTTTCAACTTAACTAACTAGTTTAGCTTTCCATTCACCGAAATATATACAGCTACTCAAACTTGGTGCTTTTTGGAGATGGAGTCTGAATGTGTTGGCTCAACTGTTCCCAATCCAGCTCAAAGAGTATCCTCTGCAAACAGGAGTTGTGTGCCCCTTACTTCACTTTCTGCTTTTTAAATAGTAGCAAAGACTTTTCTAAACATTTCATAATACATACAATCCAAAGGAGTAGTTCATTACCCAAAGGCAGCAGCAAAACAGAGTAGAAGGAAAGTAAAAGAAAAACCCTAATGCCACATGTCAAAAAGTATTAGACATTTTTAAGTTGCTTTGCATGCACACACATCAGCCTGACTCAGGAACACAATGTCTAAAATCATGCTAGCATCAACGTTGCTTAGGGACAAAGAAATCCATTCCACCAGGCGCAAAGCATAATCTGATTTTTCTCACAAAGGCTATTACGAGGTTTTCACTTGAGTCACTAGAACAAGCCGATGCAGACGCCAAATCAGGTACTAGACCTGAATTTTCCGAAAATCAAATTTTAACAGGTTTGTGGAAGTTTAATATACAGTAATTAATATCCGGCATAACTGATGAAAATATAATTTTATCCACAGAAATACCAACACCACTAAAATAATCAAGGTTGAAACTACTTATTCATTTATGAAACAACATAACGTAGGCTCACATTCAAAGCCAGGACTGAAATGTGGGTGCATTAGATCATGAAATACTATAATGATATTACTTCACAAGTGAAGAGAAGCCAAACTTCAGAAGCTGGGGGTTTTGTTGTTTTTCTTGTTTGTTTTTTTTTTTATTTTTATTATTGGCTGAAAGGTCTTTTAGTCCTTTTTCTCATTATACCAACAAAAGAAAAAAAGAAAGATCTAAGTACTGGCAAAGAATGTTTTAACCCATGTTCCTGTCAAAGGGGAACAAATTACCCTGCCCTTATCTCTGAAAGGAGATCCAGCCTCAGAGTAACTTGGCCTCCTGCAAGGATGTGCCCAGTACCAAAAAGGCAAACTCCAGAGTGAGAAGGAAACCGTTTGGCTTGGTGATTAATTTTATTACCTGCCACATCCTTTTCCATGTCAGGCACACACATGTTAGCATTCATTGACCTAACTGGTTACAATTTCTCTCCCTTCTTAAGACGGTAACAAACAAACCTCAGCTCACTTTGTGTGCATCTTGCAGCCATTTCAAAAGATAAGGCAGGGCCCTTCCTGCTGTATTATAGCTCGGGTGTTTATCAACCAAACGACAGCAGAGAGAGAGCATGGGCTGGAGAGCAGGAGTGGCAGTGAGAGCAGTCCGTAATCACGACCTGCATTCAGAAGGAGCCCCCATGAAACTCCCCTACATCTGTGGTTGCTGTTTCAGTCTTTTGTTGGCTTCTGTCAGTATTTTGTCCTGTTTCTCAACTACTCGCTATGCAAGCCTGTTTTGTACTTTGCTCAATGTACTGCAGTCACTTTCCAATCTAACAGACCTGAAGTTTTCCAATTATATCAATTCAACTTGGATAGCAGGCAGCTCTGATAAAGCAATGGACCTGCACACGTCACAGATGGATCCCTGCTTGTGATGCAGGAAGATTCTTCACTACCTTCCCTGAGACAAAACTCATTCCTGAAGCACCCCAGGTTCAATCCCACTCATGTTACTCCCAGCAACCTTACTGGGTGGCCCATGATGGATTTCAAAATGAAAATTAGATTCCAGTGTATCTTGTGTCAAAACAGCACCCCTATTACCACTTCTACTCAGCTTAAACCACCTCATACCACTCTTATACCTTCACTTCTCATTGTGACAGGGGCAGAAAGTGCCTTTCCTTTACTACATACAGCTATATAAGCAAAAGCCCATTTATAACAACTAAAACAAATGATTTCTCAAGATCCAAAGACAACTCACACTGTCAGTTGCATTCATGCAAGTGCACCGAAGCAGGTAATAGGAACGTGAAGCCATGTTGCCAACTTTTAGGAAACAACACATCTTTTAAATAGCCACTTATTTTAAAATGGTCTTTCAACAAAATCTGACTGCTTGGATCAAGAGTATTCCAACTTCCATCCCCCCCCCCCTTTTTTTTTTTTTGGCAGAAGTGTTTGTAATCAATAACTATTTCATAAAGCAAAAGTTATTTCAGATAGGAGGCAAATTTCAAATCTCCAGCTGGCCTATTAATCGTAAGAATCTGAAAAACCTAAACTTTGGGTCAATTGTTCACTGTGCAGGAGAAACAAAATGATTGCTGTAATATCATGTTTTCTTCCATCTTTCACTCATCTTTCAAAACTCGGATGTGAATGGATTTTTCTCCTCTCAAAGCCTCTCCCCTTTAAATGCTTGTTGTCTCTACCACTGATCAAGTTTCTGAGAAATGACTTTATGGAAGAGATTGAGCAAGATAAAGTTGCCACATTTCGTTTTATCTTTTTGCTTGAATTATTAGGACTTAAAGTTGTGGTGACAAGACTGCTACCTTCTAATAGACCTTGTTGCCATGGGAGTGGGCTTTTTGAAAGGAACAAGGCCCATGGCCACCAAGACCTTTTTTGCTATTATTTCCATCCTCGGCCAACACATAAATCCTTAGTCACAGACAGGAAAATGCAGTGTAGTATACACAGTAACACTTGCTGACAGTAAAAAACAAAAGGAGTGGAAACTAATACTGCAGAAAGCTGAATTGCATCACAGCCTGCTAGCAAAAGCATTTCTCTTCTGTAAAAGAAATGCTTTGTGCATCCAAACAATTCCCTTGTTCTGGGTCTCTTCAGAGATAAAAAGGAAAGAGAGCTGTCATCATACAAAGCAGGCATTTCGGAACCAACAGGAATTTATTTTCCTCTGGGAAAAGAAAACACCATGTGGTAAAGAAAAGGTAAATGAGCAAAAGCATCTGCCAGTGATCCACCAGCTCCAGTGCCTGGCCACCACCTACACCTGGAGCAGGATTAGCCACCTAGACAGGATCAATGGGGAAGGATTGCTGTTGGTGAGGACAGGGAGACCCTGCTTCTGCCCTCCGCATACTGAGAAATGCCTTCAGTCAAATAAAATGTTTAAATCCCAGCTGGTTGACTCCATCCAGAATCACCCATGGGAATGCAAAAATCAGGGGACAGGTTGGAAAAGTCTGGTGCCTTTCTGTAGGAAAATGTTTCACAGGCTGAAGGGCTGTATTCAGTTAGATAATAACTGAAGAGGTCTACCAGGTGCAACTCTGCAAATTGATTTTTGTGATTTAACATATTCTGCATAGGTGCAGGCTCTGGGATTTGTCTGTAGTTCAGCAAAGCATGTTACATCTCTCTTACCAGCAGTCTGCAAATACAATGTCGTGGCTCATGAAATCTCTAAACAGTTTACCTGCATGACAGATGTTCACTATTATTTTCTACTCATAGCAATTAAAAATCCCCAGCTTTATTAATACCTAGATATTCTTCTATTTGAGGAAGATATTAATTTAAGCTTTAAGACGAAAAAAAATCGTGAGAAAGCTAAAAAGTGAGATCTCCATCGATCACCCTGAAGATAGTTATCTATGCATTCTATCCAGCTTTTATAAAGCCAGCAGAAAATCATGTTATGCTCTTCAGGAATTTCCCGTATTAAAAATTGGCTTATAAAAGCACAAAAATATTTTTGAAAGAATGCATCAGTAGCAAATTTCCACACACAAACTGACATAAACATGCATATAGTTACCTAAGAAGCTATCTTTCCAGACAAAGAGAGGCAACAAAAATACACAAACAAATCAAAGAGTAAAGCACATATCATTTGGCAATGCCAGGTTGCTCTCAAAAAAGTGTTCTATTTGGTTTATCCAGTCAAGTTTTAAATGATGATTCACTTACTTTTCCTGTGTAATCTCAGCAAAGCTCCAAATATGGCATTTTTATTTGAAACCAGGTATTGTAGCAAGAAAAGACCTAGTTTTTATTCCCCAGAGCTATAAAGTAAAATTAAAAAAATTTCCCACAGAAACCATCATATTGCACACATTTTGCAATTTTCAAGTTCTTTTCAGTAAACTCCCAGGACAAGGGATTGGACACTGCCTCCCCTGTAGTGCTCTTCTGAGCAAAACAAGTTTTCTTATATTGAAGCTTTTTAAAGTCCAGTGTTGAAGCAAAGGGTAGGAAATCACCTCCATCTCCTGTGTCTTCAAGGACAATTGCCTTGTTTGAAATTCAAGCCCCATACTTGTGACATCCTACTCTGATTCTGCAGTGCATCTCCTGCGAGTACCTCAGAGGGGTAAAGACTCCACAGGGCAGTAACCCACACGCTTTAGCTGGACCTTATGGCTGGAAAGCAGGAATCACAGAGTTATCTAGGTTGGAAAAGACCCTTGGGGTCATGAAGTCCAACCATCTACCCTACTCTACAAAGTTATCCCCTACACCACATCCCCCAACACCACATCTAAACGACTCTTGAACACATCCAGGGATGGTGACTCAATCACCTCTCGGGGCAGCCTATTTCAATGCCCAACCACTCTGTGAAAAATTCTTTCCTAATTTTCAGCCTAAACCTACCCTGTTGGAGACTGAAGCTATTCCCTCTTGTTCTATCACTAATTACGTGCGAGAAGACACTAGCACCAACCTCTCCAGTATCCTTTCAAGTAGCTGTAGAGAGTGATGAGGTCTCCCCTCAGCCTTCTGTTCCTCAAACTAAACAACCTAAGCTTCTTCAACCACTCCTCATATGATTTGTTTTCCAGCCCCTTCACCAGCTTTGTTGCCCACCTCTGCGCTTGCACCGCGATAGCTCTCTTCTATTGAGGTGCCCACAACTGGACACAATAGTCGACATGTGGCCTCACCAGTGGACAGCTGCTAACAGGTGACTTGTCTTAAAAAAATGATGGGAAGAAAAACCTCTAACCAAAACATCAAGACCAATACTATATTGCACGCCAAGATGCAACTCCATTGCTTTCTCTTCCTGCTTGTGTTGCCATCCAACACACTGATACATGGGTAAAGTTACTGGGTAGAAAATGCCTACTAAGTGCCATCTTTGCTCCCTCGGGAAACAATATAAAAATTGACCAAAATATAAAGAAATAATTTTCCCCCCAATTCTGGTCTTTAGCCCTAACCTTTAAAGCTGCAGTACCAAGAATAAAACTTAACCAGCCACCTTTATTTATTGTAGCTTTTTGGAGAATGAAAATTTTTTCCCCTGGCTGGGATGATAATCTACCTGAAATATGGAAAGATCTTTACAAATTAGCTCAGTTAGAGGCAGGTTTATCCAAAAGAAAAAGAAAGCTTGATTAATATAAAAGAAAGAAGATATTCAGTATGTGCCACTTATTTACTTCAGTGTGGCTCCTTAATTCACAGCTCTTCCCATTTTTGCTGGCTGGCAATGCCAATCAATGCTCATCAATAGAATGGGATTTTAAATTTTTTTCCCTCCTGATGCCAGAAAATTTACTACTACCAAGTTAACTTCCTCTGAAGGTACATCGTATACAATGTTATTGTCGCAGTTTGCACTAGAAGACATTGTTTAGCAAGTCACCAAAAGTCATAGCTCTGGAGAAGAGTTTAATCAGGCACAATGACTGCTTACTGGTAGTTTGTTGTAAGAACTGCAAGAATGTGTAAATCTGTAGGTAACGTTTCCCTTGATGAATCTGCAGATCTTTTTTAGTTGAATAAAACCTTAATACTCTGTCTTAAGCAGTTTTTGCTTATGAACAAAAAGTTGCATTGAAATGAGAGGTCCATTTTAAGTTGGAGAAGTGGTAGCTGATTCTACAGGTCAAGCTGGATGGGTCAAGGCATCTCAACAGCTCTGGAGAACAGGCCAGAGCAAGTCTCCTGGAGCAGAGTCAGATGGATTTGGGTGGTCCAGGGAAGGGCCCCTGGGATTGCAGGGGCCTGTAGACTAGGAGCTGGTTTTTTTTCTTTCTCTCTCCACCTCTCACTACTGATATAATCTTCTCCTGCTACGAGACCTTTCTCCCTCTCCTCTTATGCATGGGACACCCATCTTCAGTCAACACTTTCTGCTCAGAGGTGCCTGCATTTGCGTTTACACCCCTACAAAATACTCTCTTGATTCCCAGTCTCCACCAGTGCATCCTCCAGTCCCTTTCAGGCATCTGCCAAGGTTCTGGAAAAAGGGTTATAAAAGAGATTGGGGCTAAGAGGAAAGGAGCAGGTGTACTTTTAAGAGAAGGATCAGGACCACAGGAGTTTTCTACTCCTGCAACCACAGTAAAGGACATATGATAGCTGTTCGGTGCCTGGGATAAAATGGGAAGCACTGGCATTACTATCAGTAATTATATGACTAATTCATGTTTCAAGTGTAAATAGGTACTTCATAATGAAACAATAAGCCATCTTTGAAAGCTTGCTTACTGTAAATTAATGCAATATTCAGTTGTAAAGAATAAACAAAGAGTAAGTGTTATAAGGTAAAATAATTCTGATGATTGTCACAATCTATATTCAGAATATTTTAAAAACGTTCAAGTGTAATAAAGTCTCTAAGTAACAACAAAGCAAATCAAACAGATGAGACTTGTGACATAGATAAGTCACTCAAAACATACTAAAAAAGGATACATATTTAAGGATTAAAAGACTGTGTAGGGGATTGAGGACTGGAAAGTACTCGTAAGATATTCACTGCCTGAGGAACACTAGAATTCTCAGCTTACTTTTCTTCTAACTACAAAGAAAAACATTAATTAATATTTTCTAGAATATATGTGCATACAGTATTATTCCTTATATATATAATGTTGTTCTTCCCACTAAAGGTTGTATTTCACATCAGAAATACTTGCTAACATCAGCAAAATGATAGCGGTTTTCTTGAGAGGCTCTGGGAAGTGCCTCTAATTCTCTAATCCTAAATTACATAGACATCACTTCAATTTAATTTATGTAGGAGAAATGTCAAGTGTCCATGAGAGTGGACCTCCTGGGAAGCATTCAGAAATGTAGATGTAAGGCCCATGCCTGTTCCTATTTAATCACATACATCCTTAGAAGCGGAGACTTGAAACTGAGTAGTGATATTCTCTTCATCCTCACCTTTTTCCAAACATTTATTTCAGAATTGCCTTTATTTTTAGTGCTCAACTTAGATTTATTATCAGTCTTCTAAGGTAGTTTCATAGGGATTTGGATATAGCACTTTGTAAAAAAATTATCAGACAGACATCTTTATAAATGTAAGCATAACAAGTTCCACTAATATTTCCAGCTACGTTCAGGTGGCTGAATGTTTATACCAGCCTCTCCCTCGTGGACCCTGAGCACCTCCCATGCAAGTAAACAGCTAAACAGATCCGCATTTCCATCTTACCTCCTGCCTCCACACCCCTACAAGCACGTATTTTTACACCGACTTTCTTCTTTTCTCTGAGGGGATGGTGTACTGGGGGGAAGCACAAATAAAAAGCCATGGTCTTTAAATTTGATTTGAAGGTGGCAAGTTTTGTGGTGGTTTTGATCTCCTCCAGGCATTCCATAATCGTGGGCCAAGTTGCCTAGAGATCTTTGTCTCCCCCACTTCCAAGTCTCTCTGTTGTGGCTGACAGATCCATTGTTTTGGAAGCATGTAGCTGTCATGGGAGGTCATGATCTTCCAGGCGTGAGGCAGTCCCTTCCCTACTTTGGGTTGGGCTTTGAAGATAAAAATGGTAAATTTGAACTTGGGCGCAAGTACATTTGATAGAAAGGTTTTACTCCTTGAAAGCTTGTGCCGGTAGACAGTAGGCATCACAACAGCAAAACACAGATTACAGTGATTATTATTAACATTATGGTTTAATAGCCAAATTCAGCCGAGTTGGAGCCCATAATGCCCGGGATAGTGCGAGCATATAGTAAGAGGCAATTGCTCAGCCAAAGCACTAATATTTGACCTTTATATTCCTTCCTTTGCATCCCCTCACTTGTCACCACTGTCATCCACAGTGACACCAGTGTAATGTTAATACAGTATCACCTTGTAAATTTAATCTGAAGATGAAAACTCAAAATTCCTGAAGGCGAATCCTGTGCAAATTCATTTAGAAACATAGATGTGAGATTCATGCCTACTTCTACACAGTAAAGTTGAATTTAAAAAAAAAAAGACACATACCAAATATTATAACAATGGTGTGGGCTCTGTGTCTTCCTACATTGTATCTGTAACTTGCCCTGAAATTTTATATATTACCTCCCTCCGCAAAGGGGAGAGAACAAATATAAATATCCACAACATTCGCTAGCACTAAACCAACAGGCACATGCTCAGCTGGTGCCGATGGAGCTCTTCCTTATGGTTTTCTCAGGAACCAACCCTGCTGTTTGTTGTGAAACTTCAAATTTTTATTTATTTAATTTTTTTTTTCCTTCCTGCGCTGATGCTCTGTCATCTCTGGGTACCAGCAGAGTGGATTAGAGCTGCCTGTCAGCTTTCTCTGCCTGTGCTAGCTCACAGAATAGCCTGGACTCATGGCGCGCTGGCCCTGCTCCGGCTCCTCTTGGCACAGAAATAAGCTCCTGTTTCTGGCAGTACATTCCCCCTGGCACACGACAGATGTGGGGCTGCCCTTGCCCCGGTGCAGCTGGGTAGCCTGACAACAGGACTGGCCCAGTGCTCACCCAGCTTTTTCTGCTGTTTTACTGGAAAAGGAAGAAAGCATCTTTATAGTGGTATATCAACACACGTACAAAGCGCTGAACGAGTGCAACTACACTGGAGTAAAGCAGAGTAAAACAAATACAAATAAATTCTACAAGGTTAAAAAAACACCCAAGCAAACAAAAGAAACCGACAACCCCCAAAACCACCCTTAAAAGTAACAAGGTTGTGTTGGCTCAAAAACTGGTTAATTCTCTCTGCATCCAGCGTCACATGCCCACCTGCTCCCCAGCCTGTGTCAGCAGATCAGGCTTCCCTGGATGCTGACCCGTGGTCAGATAAGGGGAGAAACAGGACTGGGGAAAAAAATAAAATAAAATAAAAGCAATTTGCAAACTGTGCTCCGGCCTCCTCTGAGCCACCTGAAGTGTGCTGCAAGACAATTCCTCTTCTGGCCACTGTCATGCCTGAAAGCTGCTACATCCCTGTTTCTAAAACAGACTTGCTCAATACGCATCCCCTTGTAACAAGGGCCACAACTACACACTCACTAATCAACCAACATAGCCTAAAATGTAGATGCTACCGAAAAGGCAATCTGTTGCTGGCCTGTTATCCCAACAGGCACATCCCATCCTTCAGGGAGATCAGGGGTGCCACACTCGGGCTGTGCAGGTGTCTGGCAGCCTCCTGGTACACCACATCACTGCCTGCTCCTGCACCAGAAGGAGCTTTGGGAAGGAGCTGGACACTAAAAACCCTTTGTGTCCTCAACTGTGCCCTGAACTGAGGAGTACAAAGGTCAAAATCTCCCTCAGCCAGCTAGTTCTGCCGCATTATGAAACCACATCATCTGCTTTTGCACCAGGCAGATGTGAACACTTAATCACAGCAGGTAAATGCAGCCACCTCAGTGGACAGTTTGGGCAAATCAGGACTAAAGCAACCTTATTGGCATTCATTCCTTGTCCACCTGTAAAAAGTTATATTTAGCTAAGCTGCCACACACTACTTATTCACGTGGTTGATAAAATCCATAGATAAGCTCTCATTTAAAGATCGAAGTGTTGTTAATCATATTAAAACCGGAACAAACAAGGCACTGGATCATTCATCCCTGCCAAGAAGATGTACATGGCAGATGCTTCAGATAGAGGTATTTCAAAGTGATGAAGGAAGCCTTATCAAGTCAACTAAAGCCTCCAGGGAAGAGCACTTGCTAAGCTTTTGAGGATGCACACTGGTTCTTAATGGGGAGTAGCTTTTGTGGTGCTTCCACTTCCTCAAATGCATTTCTGCATAGACTGAGTTACTCCCACCAAAGTCTGGAGCAGTGTTTTTCCCTCACCAGGCAGTGTTTGAAGGTCAGCCTGCTTGGGATGAGACAGCAGCACCACGAGTGGAATATGAAGTATGAAGTTACTACATTAGGTACTAATGAAAATATGAAACCTTAAAAAAACCCAACAAACCCCAACAAAAGCAAAACCAAAACCAAACCCACTGGCTTTTCTTGTCAAGAGAAGGGGAATAACATAATTTCTGCCCAGTGTTGCCTGCATCAGTATCACCCAGGCATAAACGGCACAACTTTTCTGCTTTTTTCCTTCTGCCTTTTTCTGCTTGTACAGAATAGAAGTATTAGTACCTACACGTATAGTAAGAAAGAAAGGAATGTTAATAAAAGAATAATAGCTTACAAAGCTGAATTATCTAGTGTAAAAACTGTCATTCTTGCTATGAATTCTTATTTCAACCAGATCAGGTTTGGGTTAAGTTAAAAAAGGAATTAGTACAGAGTTTTAGATTTTAGAAATGAAAATTCACCCATTATTCAAGTAGTTAATTACTTGATCAGTAACACTCCTTGGAAGCTACTTCATTGCATTATCATAGTTCCTATTTTGTAATCATGTCTTCTCCTGCTCTTTTATGGTATGGGATCCTCTGAAAAAAAGAGGCAGTTTTCCATAGCCTAGAATACAGAGTTTTCCAGATCTGGGAGAAGACAGGAATTATCACCCAGCAATGAATGGGAGCCTGAACACCACGGCAAGAGTCCACATATCAGTGCTTGAAGGGCACCGTGGTGGAGAAGTGAGGAAGAGAAACCTTACACAGAGAAGATGACGCCTTTTGTGATATCCTCATGTGCAAACAAAGGGACTGGGGCAGCAGGGAGAGCTCTCAGCTACAGCTTCCAGTGACCCACTTGCTCTGACAGAGCCTGAATTTGTTGACCTTCAGCATCTAATTCAAATGTTAACTAAATGCTTAGTCTGTGTGAGAGGAGGATGTTTGGAGACCTCTGTCTTATAAATTTTTATTTTGTCACTTTATTCAGTTCAGTCTCTTTGGGTTTATAGAGTGAGTACTTGCGAAGACCAAAACTGACTGACTGCAGTGCAAAAAGAGAACACAAAAAAGTAACTTCTTCAAAACAGAGATGGGGGAAACGGAGTCTTGAGTTCTACGGGACAGGAAAACACAGAAAAAAGTAGCTTAAATCTCAATCATGATAGCTCAATTTTCTTACAGGAATAAATAACTCCATCTCTGCCTTAATGTACATTAAATGCAAAACTAATTTTCATAGGTAAAGTCAAGTGATGCCAATTCTTTGAGAAACAGGCTGGGATGAGAGGAAATGAGCTCACCTGACAAAGTACAGTGGAGAGACTCAAAATAAGAAATGAAGGAGAGGAATCTGTTCAACTGAGAGGGACCAGGAGGGATCAGCCAGAAGGAACTGATATTCTGAACATCTGTTTTTTCAGTTGTTGATATCTTTTCTGTATCTTCCTTTAAAAAAAAAAAAAAAATTACTGCTTTTATAGCCAAAAGTACTTAAGGAGTCTTTCATCCCTAAAACTCAAGGCAGACAAAATGCTTTCTCCCTCCTTTTAAATGGAGGGGAAAGCAATGCACAGGTGCAGTCATTTGTTCAAAGTCCCCCAAGGAAGTCACTGACAAAGTCAATTAACGTCTTGTCCGCTCAACCACAGTGCCCTACAGAGAAGGCTCTTCTATGTGTTGTGGGTCAAATTCATTGCATGAGCCATACCCACAGATATTTTAAGTCTATTCCTCACAAAGATGGGTAAAGCACAGATAACTTTATTTCCGAGTATTCCAAAACTTCACCCTAGCTCAGAGCTTTATCTTGTGCCAGTGTTTCACAATCATATGTCACATTTACGTAGATGTATATATCGCTCCATAAAATAGACTGATGATGCAATATTTCCATTGTCAAGCTGTCAGCAAAATGTTGACCTTTGCTCCTTCCAAGACAAACTTTGCTGTCAATCAAAATCTTGTTATACATGGATATGACATTAGACCTACGAATAACAATCTTATTGATGGACAGCTCATCTCCAATGACTTTCTTTGTAAACCGCTCAGAGTTTGAAGCCTTGAACAGCCAACTTACCATGCTATATATAGTCTATAACCTGAGAACTATATTGGAAAAAATACAATTAATAGTCATACAGCCTGTAAGCTTCCCAAAGTAAAGAAGCAAGCTGGAGAGACGTAAGCATCTGAGACTACATGTGAAATGCAGGGGAAGCAGAGAAACGGTACAAGAAAACAGCTGAAGGGTTGAGTGCCTTTCCACCCCCACCCTGCAAGAGACCTGAGACTTAGAACTGGGAAATATTAAACACATTACTTTTAGTAACTATGAGGTTGGGGGGGGACACACACAAAAAAAAATCCACGTCCAAAACCCAAATATAAAAAGAATAGTAAAATTCAGATCACAGAAAATTGTTATTTCCAAACCAAGAGAGTCAGTGATAAAAATTAAAGTCATGTTGGGACTGCTACCCTTTTTTCCTGTTGTACCATTTATATGCTCTTACCTTTCTTATAACCAATTAACTTTCCAGCAGTCATTGAGGCATCTTTAAAAGCTCCAGTGAAGCACAGCCACATAAGAGTAGGGAACCACAGAGGTCCACACAGCAAAATCTGACCAGTTTTGGTCATGTCCTGACCAACAGGACTCGTCTAAGGAGAATAGTTCTCAAAAGACACAGTGTGGTGGAAAAGGCCTGACTTCTACACCTGTGGGGTGCTGAACGATGCAGGAGCACCACATTTGTAAAGGACCCTTTCAGAGGCTCACACCAACATCATTTACATGTGCCAATACCATTCAGTCTCGCAGGTTCTTTAGGAGGGCTGAGGATTTCCTCAGGGTGCACTGGGATTCAGAAGTTGATTATCTCTCAAGAGTACATGGTGTAGCTTTCTCTTCTCTTCTCTTTTTTCTGGTTTTCTTTCGCATACACTCTCTTAGTTCTAACTGGAGTCCAAGCCCTAAAGCTATGGGAAAGCAAACCTCTAGAAAACAGAACACAGCTTACTGATTTGCTTTTCTCCCACTGCTCTCCAAAGAATAAAGGATTTGGGTTTTGGGGAAGACTGTGAAGCTAAACCATCTCCTTGCACTGCAGGAGCTTAATCGTTGCTGAGTACTAGGATATCACCACCCTTGGTCAAAATCTGGAGTGCAATGACTGGGGATTCTCTCAAGCTGCTCAAGTTTTAACTTGACACTCCTTTTGTGATGACTTTATGGAACTGCTAAGAAAGGGGATTTTGGGAGAGTCATTGTCACATTAGTGCAGTTTTGTTGTACAAATTACTAAAAGTTGAGAAGAGCTGAGTTCTCTTTGACGTTACTAAACTCATCCCCGCTTATGTGCAAGGCAACAAAAAACATGTTTGATCATCTACAACAGGAACAGACTCAGGTAAGGCCAGGTGGCTTGCAGGACAGATTTCTACAAACCTACCCCAGATGCTTAGCCGCAGGGCTCCTTTCTGCAAACCTCTTCTCAAAAAAAGAAAAGGAAAGAAAATAGAGTCTACATTATTCACCAGGGCCATGCACCACACCACAGGTTTGTATGATTTACAGATCCTGTAATTTAAGAGAAGACAAGAGAGGGGATATTTAAAATAGAACTAGAAAAGAAGGAAATATTATGTTATTCTACATTTTGCAAACATAATTCTATAAAAACACATTGTAGACAGCAAGCAGTGTTCTGTTTTTACTAAACAAAAAGTTTTGAATTAATGGAATCAAAAGTCGATCCCATAGAATGTCATACCTGAAATATTAGTCAGAGTCAAAATGTTGTTGTTTTTATGGGTGTCGCTTTCAAATTTGGGAAATTACAGGCACCGTGATAAATATTTCAGGCAGTTGATTACAATGAAAAGTAATTAACCCAGCTACAACAACAGGTGTTGTATGGGGAAATGCTGGCTTTTATCATGAAGTTGTGGGTGCATGTGCTAAGTGCGTTCGTCATTTTCTGCTTTCTTTTATTCAGAGAATGCCCTGGGGAAAGTATTCCAGTGCCAGCGTTTATAGGATATAATGAAACCCCATTAAATATGTATCCGACTGCTAACAACTGTGTAGAGAAAGAATAACCCAACTATGGTTATGTAAGGCTGTCTATTCAGCCACCTTTGGTAGTAGTGGTAGTAGTCATCCCATCTGATCTCATTTACCCTAAACTTAACTGCTGGTTTTCAGTTGAGGGAGAGAACTGGAAGGGGAGTTTATTGTGTCATTCCATTTCATTTTCTAATTAACAAATGCACACAACAGGAGTCAAATATCTTTGACAGAAATAGTCCAAAATACCCCTAAGTATGAACATGGCTGCCTGTAAATAATTAGGGAAAAATGTTAAAAGTGCAAAACAATAGGTGTTCAGAGAGCTAGCGCACAGCACACGTGAGGGTTTGAATGTTGTTACACTGGTTCATTCAGAGCCTGCTGCTGACAGCCATGCTCAGGCACAGACTTGAGCACCTAGAAGGGGAGGATGCTAGAGTCATTATCAGAATCAGACTTAAGTTTTTGATTCTCTTTTCCTGCAGAAGTCATCCTTACATAGAAAACACCAATGGACTAATTGCAACCTTCCCCCAACTCCATCCCTGAAAAGAATGCAAAATACACGCAGAAGCTTCACTCTCCCCCTCATATCCGTATTTGGAAGGAGGCAGAGGAGCTGCATGTCTGCTTTTCCTGGCTTTCTCTAACCTGATACAACCTTCTCCAGGCTCTGAGGGTCTTGAACAGAAGATGAAAAACAGGTGAAAAGGAGAACAGACAAGCCAGGTGAGCTGCTCCTACACAATAGCACGGGGAAAATAACACTGGTTTTTAATCCAAGCTGCCTTCTCTTCCAGATAACAACCCCCCCATCCTTTGGGTTTTTTGCAAGAAATGTTTTGAACTGCCTTAACCAGTCTGGGACTGGTAACGGGTCAGGCTCAACAGTTCAGTACAGGGCATCCTCTGTGCACTCTGTGCTTAAAGATTCCTCGCAGCTCCTGGGAAGAGGCAAGGTCCTAACTGTTCAGGGAGGAAGCAGGGGAAAAGAAACACATATAGTCAGTAGTGGTAAGCTGTAAACTTTCTGAACTTGTAAACTTTAGATTTTCTTTCCCCTTCACAGGTTTTTTCTTATTAGGACTACAGCATAACACGGAAAGGAAAACCTTGGTAGAGATTGCCATGGTTTTTCCTCACTGATAATAAACTCAGCTGCTTACAGTCTCTAAGGAAATGACAAGAAAATAACATTTATGACCGGCACTTGTTATTTTTCTCCAGTAGGAATAGATACAGGGGACATGTTTGCAAGGCGGGTTTGTTTGTCTAAAGATAAACAGAGTTGTCTCTCTTAAGCCAGTTACATGATTTACGATGGAAGACTTTTCAGCCTCCAAACAGACTTAACAGCCTCTAAACATGCTCATAAAGTGTAATGTTCCTCCCATCTGAGGCTGCGTGAGTTCAAAAGTCATCTCCCACTTGTGCAGAGATCACTGCTGCCTCGTAAACTGTGAATTTACGGGGAACAGGTTACATCCACTGACCCCCAGAGACAAAAGCCAAACCTGACATTAATTATTTAATATCTTACTGACGAATGCAGCTCAGAAGAAAAAAAAAAAGTTTACTCCAAGCACTTGTAAGTCTGAGCTTTTGGGTTGGACTTTTAAGATTGCAGGGAATTTTTTCTTGCAGTGCCTGCCCTGTTACTTCCCATGATCGAATACCGACACAAGCATCTTACTGAAAAGAGAGGGACATTTTCCTTATCACAGACGTAAAGCAGTTTTTAAAAGCATCCAGTCACAGGAGAAGAATATGATGGCTTATGGTAGCTTCAGGCCACTGTACTGCAGAGCACTCTTCAACAAGTTGAATAAGAAAGGGCAGACAACACAAGGCAGGTAGAAAAGATATTTGAAGGTAAAAGGCCCTTTGCCACTGGCAGATTTAGGTTTCAGATTTAAGCGCCTCTGCTGAACCTGCCACCTAGGCAGCAACAAGCAGCTTGTAATCCAAGTGTAGACACATTTATCTGTCAGAAAAGCCTTCTCAGGAAGACCGTGCTTCAACGTCTCAAGATTGACTGCTAATTTTAATAAAGCCTGCTATCTGGCAGGAGGTTGTTTACCCTGATATTCAGTAATGCCACATTGGTGCGTACGTGCACATGCACACTACACAGATGCTGAAACACAGTCTTTTTCTGGCACCAGGAGTCTTTCCTTCACTGAAATAATGCTGCACTGACAGAGGCAGAACAACTTTGCCTGGGCAGCTCTGCCCTTCCCCAGCCTGTCAGTGCAGGTCCCACCAGCCCCATGCTCAGCACGTACCACCACATCACTGGCATCCTAGCGTGCCTGGGGCTGTCCCTGCTCACCTGGCTCCCAGGGAAGCTGCTACCCCACAGGGAATGGCAAGAAACTCAACTGCAGGAAAGCAGCTGTCTTTGTTCAGCCACATTCAAACTGTCCCGTTGGAAGGAAAGGATGGATGCTCCCTAGAAATGGCCCACCTACCCAGTGTCTCCCACAATTCAGGCTATTCTATGTGGCAACAAATATGATCTTATGCACATTTCTGCCTAGAGGTTTCTGTGAGTGTGTAAGGGGAGCTCACTCATCCCCCTATAATAACCATCAGTAACAACAGTTTCCTGTCAGCTTGAAACCTAACTACTGGTACCCATAACTCACAGAAAGTGAGTGATGGCCTACACAAGTGTAAATATGAAGACACACAACAGAAACCGTAGTTTACAAATTAGAAAAATGAAATGCAGAAGTTACTTTTATTAGGCATTTGGAGGTGTAATAACACAGTCTCAAAAATTAGAAAATACTGGAATCGAAGCTGCTGTTACAAAACATAATGCACTCAGGGAACAAAGATTATTGTGTAGCAAGAAACGATGTTGCCCATCTTGAGTGTTACAGAAGTTGCAAAACGTCTAGAGAGCAATGAAGGGGTGGCAGAGACTCCGTGCACTTCAAAGCAAGCACTGGAGAGAGCCCTTCCTAGATTACAGAAAAATCTTCTGCTTTAAATATGCTTGACGCTCACGGGCAAGGGACATAACCAGATTCTTCAGAGGTGGGATATAATTTCTGTTCCTTTTGGAGAACCCTGCTTCTGAAAAGCTGAGTAGTAACATCTGGAGCTGAAGAGGCAATAACTGTGACTCCTGCTACGGGACTATAGACATCTTGGACTGATCACCCCAAGTTAGTCCAGACTTTAGGCATAGTTTCATTTTTCTTCATGCCTCCACCTCCCAAAAAAATAACCCTAAACACTCCACCCTACTGCCTTATCATAATGACTATTCCTGGAGCTTAACTGGCATCTCTGAAGACCTCAGCATACTGAAAAAAATAATAAACCCCACAACCTTGCAGAAGTAAATAAATTGCCAATAGAATGTTTTGTGTACAGAGTAGGATGTAAAGTGCGTACAATAAGTAAGGCAAGGGCCAACTGGATCGCATATTCCTATTCAGTACAAACTGTCACAACAGCAATTCCCTAGCAAATTATTTAACTTATACTGGAATCTTGTGCGGAATAATGATACTCCATTATAAAGTAATTGACAAAAAATAATAAAAATTGGATAAGCATGTAAAGTCACTAAAACCAGCCTTAGTAAGTGAATTTTCATGACAAAAATTAGTCTACTACCCTGTAATTTCCAAAAGCTTTGTCTTCCCAACTTTTCCATTGTTTATCAAATACTTCAGTTATGCTCAAAAAGTAGCCATCTGTGAGTGGCCAGAACCCTCGGAGTGATGGATCTGCTCAGCTCCCCTGTGCAGGGAGGGTTATTTTGCTTCTGGGAACCAGGCGCTACAAGGCCACAGAACACAGTTCTGGTTTTAGACACCAATTTATTTCTTAAGAGATCCCTTTTGGGCTGTCTTTAACTAATTGAATAAAAAAATTAAAAAATGAAAAAATCGGATTTTTTATTGTCTAGGAAAAAAGAAAAATAATAATAAAAAAATCAATAAACTGACAAGCAATTCTTCTGTGATATGGACTATAAACCACAGTTTAGCCAGGCAGCAGGCACAGAATTTGTGGTACAAGCTGTCAAGAAATGCTGAAAGTGCAACCTTGGAAAAATAAAGGTTTGAGGGAATCTACTGGTAGTATTATTTACAGACAGGACAGCTGTGCTGGTGACTGAAGTAAAATACCCTGACTAAATATAATCTGAAGCCAGAGATAAGTAAGTGTTTCAAAGCTACGTCCCTACAAGAGGCACATGTTTAGCTTTTCATGCATCACAATGGATGTCCCACATGAACTTTTTTCTTCTTCAGGTTTCCTTCAGCCCCCGACTGTCCCTGTCACC
The DNA here is from genome assembly GCA_013400375.1 of Thinocorus orbignyianus. Lineage (NCBI taxonomy): Eukaryota > Metazoa > Chordata > Aves > Ciconiiformes > Thinocoridae > Thinocorus > Thinocorus orbignyianus. Next base: position 671,681 of record VXBW01005253.1, read on the forward strand.
CTGTACCAGATGGGAAGTGAGAGCTAAGTCGATCCACCTCTTTGTGGTGGAAACCCCCCGAGCTTCGGCTACAGGTTACTGAAGCCTTCATGAAAAATTCAGAGCTGGTATAACAAGCTTGCTGAAAGTAAAATGCGTGTCACGTTATCCACCCTCTCTTTTTGCTAGTGCTGAACTACTATCTCTGAGAGGTAGAAAACATGCCAGTAACAAACTTGTACAGGGATACAAACACAGAAAGAAGCACCCTGTTTTCACCTTTTTATTTTTAACAGTAACATCAATATCATGTAAAAACTAAAGAGCAATAAAAGAACAGAGAAAACTGATTTATAGAAGCACAGGGGAAGGGGACACTCTAAACCACTAAGCTGCTGAAAAGATTGGGATGTTGAAATATTTTGTGCCTTTCTTGGTAGCTCAGCCTTTAAGGTTGTTATGCATTAGATGTCATTTAAAACTGTTCGTATACCACCTAGTTTCAAAAAGTTATTTCAGATGCTAGATTCAGTGCCTTTTAAAGGTGCAAGTTGCTGTAAGAGGAAGAAACCAAGCAGAACAGCTGAAGGCAGTATGGCCCAAACAGAAAACAGCTTTGCAATTTGCTAACTTTTGCTTTCACCCTGCAAGTCCAAGGGGGACACAACACTCTCAGTGCTTACTGGGGGCAAGAGGGACATAGGAGATACTTGAGATGGGATATGGAAGTAATACAAACACAGTACATGGCTCTGTTCATTAAAGACTGCAGCCTTGGGGAGGCAGGGAGCAGCATGCCCCTTTCAGCTGACTGACTGCCACCTCACCCCTCTGAGGGGTCTGCTTCTTGCTATATACTCTGTATTTGACTATTTGTAAGAGAAAACACAAGTGAGAGGTGGATAAAGCAGAGGCTCTACAGAAATATGCCCTGTTCGGGATAAACAAGGACCGTGTAGGACATATTTCTTTCACAGGGCTCCAACTTCTCATATCCGTTTCTCGCTCAATGATATTTTTTTCCCGAATTAAAATGGACTCAAGCACATCTCTCAGTGTCTCATACAGCGGAGAAGAAAGCCAAAAATGCAATGGGTGCTTTGCATGCCGACTCCAGTTCTGCCTGCCAGAAGAGCCACATGACAGGGATGCATCCAGCTTGCCACAAGGGAAGCAAAGTCCCAAGTCTGGTCCTCTGAAGAAAACACAGTTCCTCGAAGCTGCAGTTTGTCCCATGCAAATGACATGCAAGCAGAGAGATCTTCATGGTCATCTTAACATCCAACTAAAATCAGTGCTTGTTTCAGCCCTGGTGCCGACACACATGGTTCATTGGGAGTCACACATACTTATTCCTAGAGCTCGGGCATATCTCAGAGGCCTCGGGGTGACCACAGACTCCATTCACCTGTTGCAGAAGGATCATCAGTCTAGCAAGTTTAAAGGGAAAAACAAAAACCTTACAGCAACTACAGAATTTCAAAATTGATTCTCAGAAAGTAGCACTAATAACAACTGATCATTTACTCTCTACTGTAGTAGTGTGATTTCTGTTTAATCTCAGTGGAGCTTCAACTTTGGGTAGATCTTGAGCCAAGTATGTTGAAGATACAGGGAAAATTTAGCATCAGACAGACAAACTCTGCAAACTTCTTACAGCACCAGTACTCTCTCCCCAAGTGAAGGGAAGCCTGTACTGCATCAGCAACCTGCACGACCCACTCCTACACACATGGGTGAGCGTTATTCTTTTTTTCCCTTTTGAGTTTTTGGCACATGGGTCTCCATTAAAGTATGTCAACACCTTCATTTTATTTTAGAAGTGCATTTAGCTCAACAGTTTCAGCTCTGAGGGGTAAAATTATCTTTTTCTAAAGACAAAATTTAACAATAAAATTATTTCTTGCTGTGTATATAATTGTATTTCTAAACATTCAATAAGTATCAAAAGTCTTCCCTATCCAGAGAAATAACTATGGGGATTCAAGGTAAATATTCATGCAAAAACTTTAATGATTTTGGAGGGTCTATTGATGGAACTAATTTAAAACAAGAAAATTGAAGGTCTATTCAGAGATCTTGTTATTTGCCACAGAAGGGCAGCTGTCTTTAAGTTGAAACAGCAATTGCCTGCACTGCACTGCAGCCTTGCACAGCAGCTTGGGTCATGACTTACGGATGTTGTATTGATCTGAAATGGCATGAGTGATCAAAGAGGTTAAAAAAAAAAAAGAGATGGAAATATAGCTGCAATACAACAAGACAGCAGTATTGTTAAAAATACCAGGACACCATTTAGTGTTTAATGTAACCTGAGCTCCAAGTCTAAACATCAGCTCCCACAACAGAGTCCTCTGGTGGCAGAAGGTGCATGATGACGTTCAGGAGCATGCTTAAGCTTTTCAAGCGTTACTGAAGCCATCTTCATTTCTCACATCCCCCTCTATTTTGATGTTTTGTGCTTGGCTGCTCATCAGGTGAAAATATTATCAGCTACAGTCATAACGCAGACCAAATTAACTAAGACAAGAGTGTCACTAAGTCGCGTAACTTTTATAGTATTGACATGATAGAACATACCACACTAAACTCTGGGGCTATCAGTGGATCCTAAAATTCTCGTTTGACATTTTGTTTGCTGTTTAGAAGAGTAAAATAAGTCAAACCCTCTTGGGAGAACAGAGCAAATCCTCAAGCTATTTTACGTGCTGTTCCCAGACGTGTCAAAACCTCATGCCTCCTGGGGCAGGGCAGGAGGGGATGGACAGAAGTTGAGCAGAGGCTTCCCTTGGGCGGGTGGGAACCAAGTGGAAGGGACCCTTCTCCCACACAGTCCCCATTAATTATTTGCAGGGGCCAGCACAGCAGAGGGGAGGGACCCAGGAAGAAGCAGTTGCAGATGTGTGATACCTCCAGCTTTTGCTGCCTGAGGAAGCAGAGTTCAATAGGAAGATGTTGCAGAGGCAGTTGGAAACACAGTGACCAGTGCATTACAGTAGCTTTATATAAAACATGGGACCTAAGCATACCAAACCCCTCATATGCCAGGCTCCAGAGCAGGATAAGCAGCATCCACCTCCCTTCCCCCAACCTCACACTCCTGTGAAGGGATGAGAAGGGTGCACAGTGCTACTCAAGCAGCTTGGACCCAGGGAGGCAGGTCATGCTGCAGAGCTCCTTTGCCTCCTGGGTGGGCAGCTGCACTGCCAGGCTGGGCACTCCTACCCCCTGCCAGCCTGCTATGGCCAAACCAGGACCCCACATACAGCAGCAACCCTAATAGACAGCCTAAATATAAACTCCCTAGTAGTTAAACTGGGCATGAGAAAACAGGTTCCTGGAAGGCACCTCACTTACTTCTTGTGCATACAGGCAACAAATAGTGTCACTTCACGTCATTTGTAGCAATAATTTTTCTCCTGGAAAACCAGACCTTCGCCTTTATTAAACAGCATTTGGACTACCTGGCATAATTACCTGCCAAAATTACATGCATGCTTGGAGAGTTTAGATAAGACATCTCAGACTAAAGAGTAGCTCATGCAGATGATATATTATTTCTACACGTGTTCCTTGCTTTTCTAATTCCTTTTTGCCAAGAAAACTTCAACATAATCATTTCTGCATGAATACTCGCTGATAGGATGTCACATGAGACTGATATATACACAAGCTACTGAGAGCATGTATGTAGTCTCAGACACACTGGAGAGAATACCAGAAAGACTTAAAAAATAATATATTTTAAAAAATCATGACTACATATTTCTTTCTAGTCATTACTTCCTCCTCTTGCCAAACTCAGAATTAAAAACAAAAAAGAAAAAAGTAAGTAAAAACCTAAACATTTTTTGTCCTAATTGACTCAGATTTGTGACACGGTTTTACTCAAACTTGAGTTAAAATGCTTGCAACTACTTCCTTGAATTACATCATCTATTGATGTTTTGCAAAACTCTGGCTTTTGAAGTCACATTCATCATACCCAACTCTCATGAAATGTTGGTGCAATTACCTTAATGTAAACAACCGATAATTCACTGGTGGTTTATTTTATGGTATAGGAAGGCATGTGACAGTTATGAATAACATTCAGTTTTGTTTGCTAAGGATATTTTCCTTATTTTCCTCTATCTCTATTATCTTATAACCTAATCCCCTGCCTACCTGCCCTGGCTGCTTTTACACTCCCTCATTGTTTACAAAATGAATAATTAATGGCTGATAACCTCCAGCCAAATGCCTCCCACCCTATTTCTCCCGCTTGGTCTCTGCCATTTTCTAGTTTATTCCAGCAGCTTGGTTTACAGGCCTTGATATCACTTACATGTTTGAAAGAAAGAAATGGGAGCAAATAAAAGTGCAACGAGGTGAAAGTTCACATTAACATGAGCTGTAATACTTATCTATTTGTAAGTTGATTTTGCAGCATGAATTAGAGAGCAAAATTAAATACGTCTAGACTTATCTTTATAAAGTAATAAGAAAAAAATGCAAAGAACACGTAGATCAGCAAGAAAATCACTGCAAATGCCTTGACCAGTTTCTAAAACGTTTCTCCTGTCTTCCAGAAGCAGCCTGTCATCCCTGTCCACCAGTGCATCTCCCCAGCATCCACAAATGTTACTTGAATTATTCACCCCTCATGGCTCAGCCAAACACTGGTGTCCGCTTACCACTTGTATTATTGTGCATCAACCGACAAAATACAAACACCACAAAATTATCTTCTCCCCAAACAGCAAATGACAGCTTACAAAAGTCTATGAAGCAGAGCCATCTCACTGGCACACACAGCCCTCGATGCTGGGAGGACACTTTCCTGTGGTGGCCCTGCCTGACTTCTGAAGACTCATTTTTAGTTTAGCTTTAGCTCCGCATCCAAACGAAGACCTTGCTTCCGTTACTTTGCATTAGCAACAGTTATGTTTGAATTGCTTGTGGGCATTGGAGACCAAATACTGGCTCTCAGTGTAGCCTAGGTGTGTTCCTCAACACCTGCACAAAGAAGTTCAAGTTGTCCTAGCTGCAGATGAACAATAAAAAGCAAGTATGCATGATGTAGACTAAGCATATCATGAAATTGAAATATTGGGCATCCATTTTTCTTTTACAACCTAAAAACGCATACATTTCTTTTGGCATCAAACAGACACCCGGACTTTGGCTAGATCTGTAACCAAGAACACTCAGATATTGCACTAGAAGTGGATAAACAGTCTAGTTTAAAACAACTGACACCAGCTTTTGTGTACAGAGTAGTGCTGATGTACTCCGTATTGTTCACACAATATCCACTAGTTTTGGATTTTAAGAATCAGAACAGTAAAGTATGTGTTCATAGTGTTGCTGATGGTTCAAAAAGATGAAGCACCTCTACAGTTCTTCCACTGATACAGATCATGTAAACAGCTACAAAGCCTGTTCAAATTGCTGATCAACATATAATTAAATGCATTACAAACTATAATCTTACCAAAAAGAATAATGATAAAACAAACAAGTAAAATGCAAAAAGTGAAATTAAGAACTATTCAAATGCAGGTAAAAAAATCATAAAAAACAGTAACATTTAATGGGAAGGTCAACTTCATGCCTGCAGACAAATATCAAAAAAAAAAAAGTAGCACCTCTCAATTAATTTGGGGCCTGAACCTCTGTGATACTCTTAGCAGAGGCAGAATCAGATTTCTGAATATTAATGGCACTTTCACCACCACAATTTGCTAGCGATAAATCCTGTGCCTTTCCAGAGAACGAAATTAGTCAAGCTGGCTGGAACATCAGTACTTTGAGACTTTGATTTTGTTCCAGTGTTTATTCACTGGAAATTCAGAGTTCATTTTCAACATGCCACCTTGAAGTTTCTGAAGTGAAATCTGTTCTACATGATGTCTGTACAATGACAGAAATGGCAGCTTCTGGCAGGAGCTGCCCTGCATAGTTCCTGGCTCTGGGCAAATCATGCTCAGGCCAGAGATCACCACTGCTCCAGTGCACATTTCTTTCAGGATCCCTCAAGATAACTCAAGATCCCCAACCCACTCCCTATGGGATTTGAGGGACTCATGTTGCTCCAGGTTAACAAAGGTCCTGACATTGGGGGTTTTCCCTGAAGCCATACACGTTGGGAGAAGTGAGTGTCTCTCCATCACAGCTAATTTCTGAAGGGCAGAAGACCTTCAAGGCTCAGTACATTTGACAGAGCTATATGTTCCCAGGGGTCTACAAAACCTGCCTACATCTCAAGAAACATTACTTGAGACAGAGGTTTTCTATAAAACAGTCTGCAAAACACAGTACAAAGCAACATTTTTTCCTCCCCACAAAGTTATTTAATTAGAAAATCCCAACAAGTTTAATTCTGTAAAGTTAGAAATTAAACAGATGGGCACTTGAGAAGGCTGCCAGGGCAAGAGACTTGAAAAGATGAAGAGTGGCCAAGGGGACATGAACACTTAACACCGCACTCTGGATACCACCAGTCAAAACACTATTGCTGGGAGGCCATATCTAACTTCTGATCATTTCTGTTTTCAGACACTAGCATGAAGTGGTAAGGATGTTCAACTGTGAGTCAGGAGGTGATGACTCATTCCTGACTGTATCACAGGGCTTAGATGAGCAGTTTTGAATTGGGTCCTCCTCGTCTAAAAAGGAAATATTCATTCCAAGTACAATTCAGCAGAATGTTTAGGCTTACTTCATCCAAGTGCACTACAGGACTTTGGTTTGTGTTGCAAATGCTATAAGCCACAAGAAAAGTTTTAAGAAAATAGAACAGGGCTCTGTGGTTGATTATGTCTAGCCCAAATCCCAGATAAGTAAAAAATTGAGAAGATGGAAAAAGAAATACACTGGAGAACAAGAAAGGAGTAACATCAATAGAATCAATCAATAAGTCCTATCTTTCTTAACCTAGCAAACAAATCAGAACACTTTTGTAGGAAAATCTTGTACTAAAAAAAATACATAGTTGCTTGATTTCAAAGTAAATCCAATATCTAAACCTTTGTATTCTTTACATTAAAAAATTAAATCCTGGCAAAATAACTGCTAAGAAACTTAATACTTTAATCCTCTCAAGACACTTTTATGAAAGGTTTTGTGGGTTTTGTTTTGTTTTTTAAGACTCGGAAGTTAAGCAATTTTTGCTAATAAGATCAGAAACACACAAAGAAGTTTCGAAAACTTGTATCCACCTGTGAGTTACATTCAGGGCTTATGGCTTTTTTTTTTTTTTTGCATTCACTCTACTCTCAAAGTACCTGAGAAATAAAAGTAACCTATTTAGAAACAAAAAAAAAAATTCTTCTTTCTGCAACACAAGTTTTACACAAAGCTTCAAAAGGAAATTCTTTCTGTGTGTTTTATTTCGGCCATAAAATACATATTATAGTACCACTGAAATGCTAGAAGACAGGTTTATGCTGTGCTTGTATGGCCTTATGCCACCTGGCCAAGAGACGTTGGTAAGGCAGTCAGGCACACACCCTGTCGTGTGTGCACAGTTTTTATTGCCCATTCAAGGAAAACATCGTCATTTTGAAAAGGAACAGAACTTACACCAAGAAAATCCCAATCTGGATAAGATTAGAGGCAGCTAGATGTGCATCCAAAATGCAAAGAAATCTGAATACCAGCCTTCTGTGCTGAAAAAAGATTTTGCTGACTCTTCCTTTTTCATTGACTTTTTGCTGACTTTTCCATTATCACACTGTACTTCCTTATCACAAGCAGGACTAAATCTTTCTGTGCTGTCATTTTCAAGTGATTTCAAGGGAAGCTACTCTTCAGTTATCCAACTTATAATCTTTTCTTAGGGATGACTTAATGCCTCTTTTCAAGCTGAAAGAGAGCATGCACACAAAAACATGCAGATATTTGAATTTTCAAAACAGGCCCAGCACCAGGCTGGGCTCAGCACTACACACCAGGCTCCTCCTGCTCTACTGAATCCCCATCTGCTAACTGAATAAGCATTAATTCGTGTAGGGGGCTTTTGAACCACCCCTTATGGCTGCTTAGCAAAGGGCAGATACCCACTATAAACATCACTGCTTTGGAGCCCTCTAGTAGAAGATTCAGAGTTGAAGTAGCAGCCCTTGCAATGGGCAGGTCCCGTGCCAGAAGAAATTGCTGTGCTTGGCTAGTTAACAATCGTGTCTGCTACAGAAATGGGAAGGAAGTAAATTTCTAAGCAAAGAAGATGAATTTTTCTATTTTGCTTTCTTCTTTTTTGGAGCAGAGATGTGTCACACATGACCGAAACACAGGAACGCCCCTGGAAATAAGTACTTTTGATACTTAAATGAAATAATTAATCCAGTAAGGGTTCTATTTCTTCTGTAAGGAAAGAGATGTGTTTTATGACTCCGAAGGTATCTGGTTTTCAACAACCTAGATGGCAAAAATTAACTTTCACAAGGTTCTCTCAATAGGCATCATGAAGTGGCATTTGTGCGGTGAGAGGGACCCTCATGGCACTGATCTCAGTTCAGCTGCTCTAATTGCTTTTGGATATATTTGTACATTAAGTGCATAAACAATTACAAGGCATTCAGAGCCAGGACTTACCCCGCTTCTCTCACTGATCACAATAGAGTCCTAAGAGAAACACCCACATGACACCAGCTAAGACACACATATGTACATTTGTGAGAGAAGGACTTCGCACACCTACATAAAATCACCGACACTAGAAATATACAGTGAAACTTCAAGCACCAACACCAATATGAAACATGCTATGATTGTTTTAATAACATTTTATAACATCAACAACAAGTATCCTTGTTTTAATTGGATAGATTGGTTTAGTTCAGGTTATGGACACATCTTGTGCACTCTTGCACAGTTGAATAATCCCATTCAATTCCAAAGGCTTATTTATGAGCGTAAAGATGACTTACAGTAATAAAGAGCTACACCCTTGTCATTCCAGTGCTCACCTGCTCACAGAGAATGTTATCATAATACAAACAATGAAAATAAATAATCTGATTCCATTTTCAGCCATGCCTGAGCAAAGCACAACTACACAGAGAAAGATAAACAAGGATCCTCTCACAACCTCCAGTTCCTGCACTGTTTCAAGCCGAGAGAAGGAAATTAGAACTACAGTTTTTAGAAGAATGAAGAGTTCTTGTTTCTCTCAGGATCCAAGAAACACACTTCTACCACTTTTTCTTTCATAGGAAAGAAACATTTGCTTTCAAGTGTCGTACTCTTGGTTTTGGCAGGTTTTTTTTAATGGTATGAGCATTTCTTTCTTTCTATTTTTATATCAAAACTAAATTATTGTGCAAAACAACCTAATTTTATCAACATGCTGCTTTGTAATATAATTGCAAATTTGAATATATTAGAGTTCTGCAGGAACTGGGCTTGTGTTACATTTTGGTTTACCTCTTATACCTACTAATATCAGATGTTTTATTTCAACCAACAGTGAGCCTCCATGTGTCTATCTTACTTTCTCCTCTCTTCACCCTCCCAAAAGCACCCTTCTCCTGCACAGTTTTTCATCTGTTTTCTTTTTGCCTCTCTCAGATGGAAGACCTGCTGCAGCAGAGACAATGTGTTAGCATCCTGGGGGTAGAGCCACCTCACAAGGAAATGGATCTTTCCCTGCAAGCCACAAACAATTGGGATTCTCCCTACACAGAGCCAATTCAGGAAGACTCCTGCCAATATAAATCCAATTGGATTGGAGAGAAGGACAAGAGACTCCAGAAAGGGATTGCTTCCTTGTGGTAAACTAAGCTAATTACTAAGTTTTAAAAAGCTCAAGACCTCAAATATTGAGAGGCTTAAAGGGTTGGGTTATGCAAAAATTGTGGGTGATATTTTTGGGGGAAAAAAAACCCCAACATTACTTTGTATCAGCAAACTGCATCCATTATTTAGGCTTCAGAGACTGAGAAGGAAATCCAGTTACAGAAAGGAAGAAGAGAGCAAAGTCCTTGCCTTCCACAGCTTGCCCCTGCCAGCACTGCATGCTAAGCTGGCATGCCAGAGCCAGACAGAGGCACTGAAAACGCCTATCCCCTGATTCGTGCCACCACCTTATATCTCCTAATTGATGTAAGCTGACAGCAGAGAGCTACTGTTTCATATCAACTAGCAGACTGAGACACTCAGAAGAGCAAAGGGAGACTTCCAGTGACTTCAAACACCTGAGCTGCCTTTTTTTTTCTTCTGGTGTGTGTGTTGAATTTTACCTTAATGTTTTGGGTCTATCAGCTCTGCACTCTGAATATACAATCACACCACACACAAATAATTAATTACCTCAGTTACCAGTCCTGTCTAGTCCTTATATCTCTCATGTATATGTCAAAAGTCACCCACTCAGCAGCCCAATGGATTTACTTTGACGTGGTACTTCTTTTTTCGGATGAGCAATATTGCGAAATTAAATCACTAAACCGGAGATCTCTCAATGGACAGTGTTCCTGAAGATTCAACAGTCAAAAGATTGATTCTTAGCACAGTTATAGTAAGAAGTTCATATAGATAGAATTTTTTTTCCCCAGGAGCTGATATTGGCAAGAAGGGATGAAACTGAGGAAACAATACCGGAGTCAATCTGTGGGGATAAATAAATTTTAAAATATATGTATTTTTTAAAAATAATTAAAAATAAAGTAAAAAAAAGGCAAAAGAGCAGAACCCCGCAGAGTCTCCCGAGCCCCAGCACGCCGGCAGAGCTACCATGGACAGAGCCCGAGGCGCCGCCCGGCCCCGGCGGGAGGCGGCGGGAACGGGGACCGGGCTGGGGCCGCCCCCCGGGGTGATTGGGTACCTGCCCCGGGCAGAGCCATCCCGACAGGAAAATAGTTCGTCCCGCAAAAAAGTTTTCGTCTCGCCGCCACCAGCTCCGGTGGCGGAGAGCAGCGGGGGAGAGGGCGGGCGGTGATGCCGGCGCTGCTGCGGAGGTGTTTTTTTTGTTGTTTGGTTGGTTTGGTTTTGGTTTTTTATGGCGATTTCTGAATCAGGTGAGACCTCACTCTGTTGATTCAGGGCATCCTTCGGAACACCTGCCTCGGGGCAGTTACCGCCTTATTATTAAGCGAGCACAAGAGCCACGAAGTTCGGTTGCAATAAAGTGCTAATAAAAAGAGTTTATTGCGCGGTGTGTAAACCTAAAAATTTTAAATTAATCAAGACAGCAGCTTATAGGCAACTTCAAAGGTTATTTTGTTCAACATAACTGCGTCCTGCTATATACAACACAAAAGCTTTGTTAAATACATTTTGTTTGGGGCAAAGCTGATCTTGTGGGAGGGACAGTCATGACCCCTCACGGATTTACAGTTTGGGTATGGAGTACACTCGACACAAGAATTTCCTATTATTGATTTTGTAGCGTAGTACTTCTGAAGGATGGTTGCCATTAACACCTATTTTTCGGAGATCACGTGATACTAAAGGGAAATCTGAAACCACAGTAGAAAAGCTGAAATGGATCTGCTGATATTGCACTTCAGATTTTTTCCAAAAAGGTCCAAAAGTAAAGTTGAGATCTTTAGGCAGCTCAGTAGGAGCCAGATGCTAACACCGTTATTCAAACCAATACAGTATCATCAAAATCTGAAACTGAACTCAGAGGTAGAGATGAAAAAATAAAAAATCGGTATACCTTGAAAAGATATAAAACTATCTTATGCTGCTGATTTTATTAGTAAAATAAAGCGTTTCTTGCTCCAATTGAAGCTTTTTCCGAGTGTATCATTTTGCTCTCCAGAAGATCAACACTCAAATTTTAAAAACAAAGTAAAAATAAAATAAATTTAAAAATGCAAAAATGCATTTAATCATCAGAACCAGTTTGCTTCATCTTACCAGTAATATTTGTAAGATTTAAAGGAAATGCAAACTGAGATTTATACACAAGTGGGTCATAATTTTTGGTGGAGCACAGCATTGCTCAAATTGCCTTAGTAATTTTTCCTTCTGGTCAAATAGATACTTTGATTTGATATTTTTCACTTACATTTCTCAAATTTTAGTTTATATAAAACAAGAGGATCCATCAAAATTGATGCTTTCATGAAAAATTGTTCTCAACTTCGGTAGTCTGGTGGGTCTTTATTTGAATAAACAAATTAAAGGTCTGCCAAAGAAAGAGAGAAAGCTATTCCAAATATTTACTACAAACTCTGAAGGGTCTATTTCAGTCTCGCCTGCCAATCCTCTGCATAGACCCTGATCCTGCACCACCACGTGCTTCAGGAGTCTGAAGGTCAGGTCCCTGCATTGTCTCCACCAATATTGCCAGGGTGCACAAATATAATAAATACTACTGCAAAACACAACCACAGATATCACTTCAGTATTTGATTAAGAGTCTGATTTTTCCTGCCCTGCTAAGTACCAAACCAACCCAGAAATAACCAAACCCTTCCAAACATTCAGCAGCTTTTGAAACTCAGAAGCCTGGTTTTAGATGCTCATCTTTCATGTTTCTTACTTCTACTTTAGGGAATAACTTTTCTTACTCCCTGTTTTAAGAACACTTGGAATTACAACCACAGAGCCTCAATGGTAAGCTTTGACCCACTGTTTTCATTTGGGTCAGGTTGATGTTCTTCTATTTATTCTTCTTTGATTACTTGGGAAACAAAAGGAAACCAAAGATAGAAGTATTCTTTCCAGCTGTCACTTCCCCCAGGGGTGGGAATGCTAGCGGAAAAACTATGAATCACTTTTTAAACTCTTGTTTAACCAGGCATACACAGAGGTTAGTGCCCCCTACACACACCTCTACAGTTGAATAGCCAAATACACATGCACAGCCAGGGACCCTCCAGCACTGGAGAGCATCAGAGAGATTGTCCTCTGGGGGTGCCACCACAAGCTCCAGCTGTGGAATTGTTACAGGTGCAAGCCTAGGGGTACCTGCCATGGGAGTGTCACCCAAGCATTACAGCAGCCCCTGGCAGGTGCATGGCTTTACTAGGAACTTCCCAGCAGACCGACGGTCCCTCCCAGCTGCTTAAATCACACTGAACCATGTCCTACCCTCTTGCAGCAGCCCAAATATGTAGGCCAAGTTGGTGAAATTACTATTAAAAACGCAACACAGAGTCTTCACACTCCCAAATTCTAAAGGAGCTTGGCTGAGAAATGGGCTCATTACAATGATACCTGGGAGCCTTTGCAGGGCTAGGTAATAAAACCAATTAAAATTGCCTTTCCCCAAAACATGCATGGTTCCTGCAACCTCAGCTTTGAATACTGCTCATTCTGGATCCCCTGGGGGGGTGTCAGGGACAGAGTCAGCAATGACAGGCAATGGCAGCATCCAAGCAAAGCAATCTCATTGCTTGGTAACCCCGAAGTTATATCAAACAGTCTTTCTGAACTCTTGTTATCTTTCACAACAGGCACACCCTGGGAACCTATGAGCAATTCAGAGACTTTCTGTCCCAATCACCACCTTCAGAGCACCAGATTTCTTTTTTTTTCAGGCCTTTTTAAACAAAAATCTTTCAGGATACAAGAGGAAGTCACCAAACTGCAGGGAAGGGGGAAAGAGTTATTTGGCTAGCTGACTAACAAAAGTCTAATTGATTTCATCAAGAACTCTTTCCATGACCAGAGAAGACCATGACAATTTTCTATAGAAGCATTTTTGCAAGGCATTCTAGCAAGTGATGCAATCTAACAGTGTAATTTTAGTTGTATTTATCACAGCTTCAGTACAAACATTGCAGCACCCGTAACTCCAGAAAAATTACAAACATTCTTCCTACCTGAGAGATGATGGAGGTTGGTGGATCCTGGATATTCTGCACATCCAACCATTCATTACCTTCTCACATGCTCTAGAAAGCTACCTCGGGAGGCCCACATACTCATCCACACCAAAAAGGAAGCTCCAACAGGAGCAATTTATGCAGCCTGGTTTTGGTTGCCTCACCTCCAGGTGCTCCTCATCAAACTTGACAAGGGAAAAAACCTGTGCATAATGGGAATGACTTCACTCACAGAAGCCTGCATCCAGTTGCCATCCTTTCCAAGGTGTTGCTCAGATTCACCCTGCAACAGAAAACTCCACCTCTCCCTCCCTCTTAACCCACCCTAAATAACAGGTTACACCTGGGGCAAGGTGTCTGCTCTGCATCCTACTTCCATGGGCATTGGGAAAAGATGACCTTACAAAAACACATGGTAAACCACCTCTCTGCTGGTGGAAAGCCAGCCCCAGACTCAATATCCTTTGCTTTGAACAGTCTCATAACTGGAAACTCTTTTGAAATGACTTGAAGAAGGGGGCATGCAGCTTGCACTGCTCTGGTTTTGGCCCTGGGCCCCTGTTGTATAAAGCAAGTCACTTAACATTGCTGGGCACCAGGGCCTTCAACAACAGGATAATACCTCCCCAGAACGTTGAGGAGTATCTATAGTACTGAGAACCATATAAGTAGCCCCTATATGTTTTATATAATCTTTAGTCAAGCTCTGAACTGTACTATTTCTGTAGGGTTTAGTACATTGTATGAAAGTTACACTACAAATCATCCCAGCTTGCCAAGAGTCAGCATTTTGTGGTGTCTTCAAATAACACTGGCCCTTAGCTCAGCATTAGTATTTGCACAGGGAAAACAAAATAACTTTTTTTTTAAGTGTGTGGGTAAATACAAAACAAATACTAAAGTAATACTATTGCTCACAGCAACTGAAATCTGAAGAAAAGCAGCTGTACAGAAGTATTTAGTGCACTTTGCATTGATTTTTAAAAAATGGGATACAAGAGAGCCCAGTGCCCACTGTGGCAGGGATCCCTGCTCCCCCTGGCTCCCAGCTTTCCTCTAACCCTTCGGACAGCCTAATCCCCCACCACCTGAAACCAGCGGCAAGCCTTCTCCCAGCCTCACCAGCGGCTGTAACTCTCCTTGCCAAACACTTAGGCAAAAGGACTAGCCTTTCCGTGTTAAAAATATATATATATATATATATATGTATAAAATGCACACACACATACTCTTTTTAAAAGGGGACTTCAGAGAAAAGATGTCGTAGGAGACATTATTGTACACGACCCTTTCAGAAGCTGGGCTGGTGGATTTAATAAACAAGTAAATAAAAAAGCCGACCCCCCCGCCCTCTCCTAGGGGGAAGGGGGAGGGGGGCCTTGGGGCC
>VXBW01005253.1:700754-785085 GCA_013400375.1 Thinocorus orbignyianus
CGGTTGCCCCCCACATCCCCAACCGGCTGCCCGCCGCAACGGTGGCCCGCAGCATCTCTCCCCTTCAACGGCTCCCCCGACGAGGGGGACGGCGAGGGCCTGGCAGGTCGCGGGAGCCGAAAAGCCTATGCCCCCCGCCCCGGTGCACTTGGCGGGGAGAAGGAGCCCCCCCTCCGCCGCCGAGACCCTCGAGAGCTGGAGCGGTCCCTCTGCCGCCGCTGCCGCCGCCGTACGGGAGCCGGAGGCGGTGCCACAGCGCCACCAGCCGGGCAGGGTGGCTGGTCCCCTCCGCAAAAGATCGCCCCAGTACCTTCCGAGCTCCTGGATTCCTCGCCTTCCCTCCCCGGGTGAGGGTAAACGCTTGAAGTACCGCGGGTCCCCCACCACGGGGAACGCAGCTCTGCCGTTAACGGCAGTGAGGAGCCAGGTAAAGCCATCCACCGGTACAAGGCAGCACACGGAGGAGCTGAGAGATCATAGAATGGTTGCAGTTGGAAGGGATCATAAAGATCATCAAGTTCCAACCCCCCTGCCCTGGGCCAGATAAGTGTAAATTCAAGCCAGGTGAAGAGACAAAGACAAATTTAAGCTGTTTGTCATTAACAGAAATGCGGAACCAAGTGTTTTTGTTTGAGAATTAAAGCAAAGCTCTCCATAAGGTGAAAAAAAAAACAGCTAGGTGTTTGTTGTACCAAGGAAACAGTTTGCCAGGTTCAGGGACTTGCTGCTCCAGTAGCAGAGTAACCAGTGCTAACAATGAGGTTTATTTTTGCCCTCTTTTCTCTCTTTTTTGGCTGTGCTTTTGGAAGTGGCCCCTCAGGAAGGTGAAGTATGGGGAATGAATGGAAATGGATGCAAAATGTAAACTATGCAAAAGCATTGTCCCTGCTAGTTCCTGACATGGCTTCAACCTACAAAAGAGAAATTTGTGTTTGCTCTTCAGGTTTTCTGTTTATACTCCATGTTACCTTCAGCTAATGACTATATACCATGAATAACAACCCGATGGCTGTAACTTTTAGAAGGAGAATTGCTTGGATGTGTCAATATTTGTGGAATAAATATCTAGAACTATTTATGGAAATAAGATTTCTGTTCTCAGAAAACTGATAAAACAGGCCTGATACACATATGAATATGCCTACATTTGTCAAACACTACAGCAAGCTTTTAGAACTGAAGATCATGGTGGTATTTATTGAAGACAATAAATATGTCTTTCAAAAGTCAGGTTTCCAGGTGTATCAGCTCTACTTCTCCCTATATCTCCTCTTGATGTAGGAGAAACAAAGCTCCCTGTGTCTCATATTAGCTATACCTTCTGTATTATAGAGATAGTCTGACAGAAATTTTTTCTTTTAAATAATTTAAAGTGTTTTAGGGAATTTTCTCTTGTGGGTTGGTAGTGGTTGTGGTGGAAGAAAACTTCATCTGCAGTCTCCCCAAATCTGCCAAAACATAAAACTGATCCAAGCAACAGCAGACTTCATTCAGAACAGACTGTAAAAGTTAAATCAAGAAAAACCATTCCAGTGTTGCCTGAGCACTATTTCGGAAAGCAACATGCTTTTCTGTTACACTAGATCAATTTCTTGCTGTGTTCGCTGTCATGCTGCAGAGACTATTCTTTAAAAACGTGTCAGATAGTAGGAGTAGCAAGTAACCGCATTATTAGCTTTGTTCACAGTATTTGCTTTCTTCCTCCTGTTCCCCCGTGTGTAAGCAAAAGAATTAATTAGTAACAACATGGGTCAGCTGTGATTACTCTTACTGTGGTCCACAGTGAATATTCATATACAGGGAATATTCAAAACCAAACAAGACCTCCCCACTGTGTGTGTGAAGAAGCATGTCCCTGGCCAGTGGGGGAGACAGGCGAGCTTACCAGCAGTGGCAGGGCTACAATGCACTCACTGAGCTGCCCACTCCCCCCGCCCCTTTTCTTTTCCCCTGGCACTTGACAAGGATGCAGGCTAGACTAACAGAGTGAGGCAAATATAACACAACCCCTGAGAAGGGATGGTTTGTTTTTTCGCTCCCCCCCCAGCTGTGCTTTTATAATTTCTAGCAGTCATCTAACTTTTATCACCTTCATATCAAGCTCCCAGGCGAAATGCTTGCTACAGCATCTTCTGCATGTCTCTGGCTGTGCCGAGTGGGAAAGAAGAGTCCCTCTGCAGTCGAATAAGGGGAGTAATAAGGGGAGTAAACGGCACCTCTGAGCCTTTCTTGGAGTGGCGACAGAAGCTGCAATTAGTTGGGGAAACTTTCTTCATGTAGGTGGAGGATGTGATTTTTCCATTCATGAAGCTGGTTCCCCTGGATGTTTGCAGACAGAGCTTTGATCCAGCTGACAATAAATCCAGTACCTAGTCAGGGAGCTAGCGGGAAAGCCAGTGTAGTTAGAAGGGGCTGCTGAAGAGGGAGTGACTGCTTTCCACCTCCCTGGCTTGCTATGCTTTTTCTAGTGATGTCCCATCTACAGTCTTGTGCCAGGGCAGGGGACTGGGATACTGCCCCCTGTGTAGCAATGATGCTGGCACAGGCCAACAGGGAGGGGAAAGGCAGGCAAACCTTGGCTGTGCTGATGGGCAACTATGTGGAAACACTCATCTTATGGGTAAGGGACATCTTTGCCCTGAAACAAACACTCCTTTCCTTTCTCCTCCTCTTCTCTGTAGCTTCTCCCATCTCCAGTACTGAGGGTCAAATGAAGGGGTGGGGGATAAAAAGCAAATAGCTGAAACAGCTCGGGTGGGGGGGCTGGAGAAAACCAAGCTGCAGAGCACTCACCTCGTGGGCTGTAACATGAGGCACTCATGGCACTGTGAAAAAAATCCTGCAAGCTACCTTGGCAGAAGCTGTACCTGAGCGGTCAATTTCCATGCCCTGTGGGGACAAGTGATGATGCTGAAGCTGCAGGATGGGCCAGGATAGGAATTTTGGGAAGTACCTGCTGCTGTGGGATTACTCGAGGAGATCAACAGCTGCCTTAAGCAGACATGCATGTGATCCCCCCCTTCCTCTCCTTAATTAATTAATGGATTTGCCTTACACTCCTTATTTTGATTTGGGGGCTGGCAATCTTATGATGAATGGCAGCTAGATTTGCAAGTAAAGCCATTGATAACTTTTGTTTTAACAATCCACAGCAGTCCCTCATCCCATATGGTGTTGCATCACCTGCTTGGAACAGGGAAGCGGACACAAGCATTTTTGTTGTTGTTGTTGTTTTTGAAGAGGGAAATTATTATCCTAAAGACAGGTTAGCCTTACTAGTGATGATTGGAATAATTAGCTACAGGAGCACTGATCTGTCATGTCATGGTGCTGGGATATCCTGGGCTTGCTGGGCTGCAGGTAGCCTTTTTTTTCCACTGGTATAGCAATTATCAATCCCATCCATTTGTATTGGGACTCATATGGCTGCTGTGTTTATTCACTTATGCCTTGCTTTGCGCAGCATGATCAGCACCTCTGGGGAAAGGTCCCTGATGTGGAGTGCTAACCTGGTGTACAGAGGCCTCCTGCCCCAGTAAGTGGCACGCTCCAGCTGCTGGTGGGTTTGTACACCACTTGTGGCCTGAACTAGGGAGAAATGAGTGAGAAATGAGTACAGCTGTCTCTGTGACCCTGCTTACAAGCCTCAGGTATGTCCCTAAGCTCCTGCCATTTTCAAAAGGCTGAAATGGCCTAAAAATGGCTGCTGGGGCAGAAGAAGTAGTAGTGAAATTGTGTTTCTGGCCAGTAACTGGGATAGCAATCACTTTTTCCCACTACCAACTCACCCAGGTGGTGCAACCCTCTCCTTGGCGCCCTGCTTTCCTCCATCTCACTCCGGTAGCCTCAGCTTAAAGTCCTTCTCTGAACATTCAGGGAGGAAAGATTTATTTTACCCCTTACAGCAGTGAACTGGTTATAAGATTCCGAATTCTTGCTTCTGTCTCGCATTTCCTGTGTGGCCTGGAGCACGGTGGTTAATGACTTGATAGTTCAGTTTTCTGGCTGTAATATTTTCTTTCCTTCTGATGAATATTGCAGAAGTAAAGTCTGTAGCACACACAAAGCGTCATGCTACTATGATGAATGGGACGAGGGGACAGATTTTTTTTAAGTTTTGGTAGACAATAAATTTATTTTTATAACTATACCTCTTGAAAGGTAATTTTTTTTTTTCATGAAGTTCATGGAGCCTGAAATTCTGGGGCATTGGTACAGTTTTTTGGTAAGGAATTCATTAGGCCATGAATCCTTTTGCCTGCACTGGCCTTCCTTTGGAGGTTTGTATTTCTGACCTCAGGAGCGATGCCTTGTGTGAGACATGACAAGCTGGTAGGTTGTGATGATGAGTTTGGAGTTGCCCACTGGTCTTGATGTGACATGTGGATGCATGTGTTCAAGCCCCAGTGTTTATTAAAACCTTTGTCTATGACATACTTAGGAGCAGATACTTGACTTTGACATTTATTTCAACAGCTGCTCAGAATGAAGAGGAAACATGGACAGCTGGACTAAGGGAAAAATGGTAAAGCAGGGTTGTGTTGGTGTAATACCTTTGTTGTTTTAGAGACTATATTACTCATTAGCTATACCCACAAGCATGTACATGGAAAGCTCGTTTACTTTTTATGTCATCACCTTTGTGCAGATTTGAGAAATTGAACTTATCTGGGATACTAACCTCTGGTATGCTATATTGACCCAGCCACAGTGAGTGCTCACAGAATGGCAGCTTTACATTCTCATCACGTCAGAGCATCCCACATGAGCATAGAAGAAAGAGAAGAAGATACTTCTAAAATTCTGGTCTATTTAGGGAAATGACAGTAGCACTTTGTGAAGACAGGAAGGAAACCCGGGAGACTTTGGCTCTGGTCATGCTGTGGCGGAGTCAGTGACAGCTATAATCATTCACTTGATTGACACAGCAGGACTACTTTTTATCTCTAGGTATTTCACCATTAGTCAATAGAAACATCTCACTTTAAAATTGGATAAATATATTCTCTTCCACTGCTAGCTTTTTGTTTGTGGCTGCCATGTCAAAATGGTTGTATGACTGGAATCACCATGCAAACAACTCATCTTTATATACAACTGGCTTATATTTCCAGCGGAGCTACTGCAGCAGACACACTTGACAGTCTTTAACACTATTACTTCATTGGCTTTTTATTTAAAGAAAGGGCTAAGTGGTGTCACATGCCTTAATTTAGCCTGTTATAGAGAGTACATAGATAGTACCTGTAAAAATACCTAGCTCTAGAGAGGTGCGTCTGTGAGCACAAGGGACTATGTCGATATTAAAGTAAATGACTTATGATGCCATCAGGATGGCACTTTCCAAGAGTTCTTGATTACACTACAGATCAGGAATAGCCTAAAACTAGGACCCTTATTACACAAGTATCTTTGTGGCTAAGGGAACTCCTACTAGACACACTGTAATGTGCATAAGGGCTTGCAGGGTCTGTGCCTCAGTTTGCCTCACTGATAATAAGTAGAGTTTGTCTCTTGGCTCATTTTTATGAAATAATAGAAGTAGCTAGGTTATAAAAGACTTTAGCATCCTGTTGCTAGGCATTTAGTACCCACTGACATACCATATGCATTAGTACATAGGTACCTTTAAATTTTAACCTCAAGTCACTTTCAATAATCTCACTTTCTTTATAATCTCACTTTCTTTAGATTTTTTTCTCTTACCTGGACTCAGGTTTTGGGTTTTTGTGTCTTTTTTTTTTTTTTTTTTTTTTTTTTTTTTTTTAATGCAGCATTGAATTGAGGGCTCTTTCCAATGTATTTTTGAAACAAAAATGAAATCTCTGGAATGCTGAAGATTAATATAAAATTTCAGGAAGTCAAAAATATTATTCAGTGAAAGAAATATACTGAATGTGAAAAGCCAGCAGACAAAATATGGATGCTGCAAATTAAATCATTGTGACTGACATTCTTGCATTACAACCTTTATGACTCACTAATGACTAGGCCATTAAGTTTAACATGCTAATGAAACTTAAGGCTTGAGAAGGTCATAATGAAATACAACCAAAATTCTCTCACACTACAACTTTTGTCAAAGCTACAGGCAGTGTATGTCCAGTACCAAAACTTCTGTCAAATCTAAAAGCAGTGTACGTTCAGTACCGGAACAACGCTAACTTCTGTGCAAATAAAGATGCCAGAATGTTATTGAATAAAAATAATGACCATGTTCCAAGCAAATTCTTAGATTATACTAAAAGGCATGAAAGTGGGGTGCAGTATTTCTACCAATGTGTCCTTTAGATGTCAGTGCCAATGAACTCTAAAATCATTCTCCAAAATTCTGTCTACGTATGTTTTCTGAAATCTAAGTTTGACATTGATACACATACTAAACCTGGGTGATTTTGATGGATGCTTTACATTGAGTTGACTCATGGCAGTCTGGTGAGCTCATCCCATCTGTGGGCTAAATCTCCTTCAGTAGCAGCATGGCAAAAACGTTCATGAGTAGATGTCTTGCCGCAGACCAAAAATCTCACAGCACTCAGCAGTTAAACAAGAGGAAACTCAAGTTTAGAAAACAATTTTATTAGACAAATTATTTAGACAAATTATACACAGAAAGCTCTGCCACTTGTAACTGAGGCCTCCAAAAAGTGTTTTGTATATCTGTATAATAGGCAACACATCAAAATAGGCCTATTTTAAATATCGTACATGGTTAACAGGTTTTTTTAATAGCTAAAATCACTGCAACATCTGGTATGTCCCTACGTAGCTTGTTGGAAATAAATTTTCTTTTTTTTTTTTTTTTTCCTTTTTTTTTCTTTTACTCAGAAGTGTGGATGAGTTCATGAATGTTACAAGGAGGAAGCAAGTTGTGCATGCTTTTAGACACTTGCTACCCTGGAAACAAAATGGCCTTTTGCACGATAAGAATTTGTTCTGCCTTACACAGTAGACAATATTTGAAGATTTAGTACAAAAAACAGTGACAGTACAAGATGCTCCCCCAGAACAGAATTAGCATCAAAATAGAATAGATCTGAAGAATATACCTTTTAATTTATCCTAAAGCAAATCACATAGGCTGATTCCTATTAATCCTAGCCAAAGAATGAGTTAGGTTAAAATAAGTGTGTGGTTGCATTAAAAACCAAACCAAATCAAAAAAACTCACAGGATAAACTGCTTGCTTTCTACTTAACCGCATTTTTAGTTTTAAGGATTACAAATTGAAAGCTCTTCCTACGTTTCTAACAGGTAACAGTGTTACTTTAAAAAGCTGGTGCCAAAGTGGGCACTGGTTTTGCTCTCACTGCTGTTCTTTCTCTTGTTCTATACAGTTGGCACTAGTGTAAAAAATGCATAGCTCCTCTAAATCTAACTTAACATATAAAGGGTTAGAATGAGCGCCGGTTCATATATCTTTTTTTCCTTAGAATAACACATGATCATAATTAAGGCCACATCCGTATTTATTGAGGGCTTTTTTTTTCCTCTACTAACACCGTTATTGTATTGATCAACTGTATTCATTTGGAGAATAATTGATTGACCTTTGATCTATGTTTAAACTTCTCTAGAGCTGTATTAGTGGTTCATGAATGTGGTGTACCTAAGAGAGACTTCCATTTCTCTAATTCATTAAAAGTAAAATTATCAAGGTTAGCCTTATAGAGTGCTCAATAGCCAATGCAAAACCTAACCAAAGGAGTTACATCTAGGTACAAACATTAAATTGCCCTGGATGTTCTAATAAAAAAGTATAAAATATGCTCTGTTGGCAAACGATGCAAGTCTGAATAACATTAAAGCAACCTGTCTTTTCCAAACGAAAAGACCCCCTGCACTGTACATCTCTCCTGTATACAACACATTTTTACTAAAGCTTTAATAAATGAATTGCAATAGCAACGGCTGCCATTTTATAGCTATATATACATGTATATATATATACATACGTGTGTGTATATATGTATATATATATGTATGAGATACTAATTTATTTAACACAACAGAGGCTTCTCCCATATGATACAGTTTACTGTACATAAGAAAAACTTTTAACACTGTACAATCACATAAAGGTCATATGCACTGTTGCAGTGCAAAAGTAGATTTAACTGTAGTCTTTACTGGCATAGTAATGGCTTTTTGTAATCCTACAAAATTGCATTCTTGTATTACGGGGCCTGAATGATCTTTAAACTTCACTTGTTTTGCTTTCATTTTTTTCTTTTTTTAAAAATTTTTTCCTTTTTTTTGTTTTAATTTTTCATTTTTTTTAAACTGCAGGGTTTGCCTTTGGTCCACAGTTAAAAGGACACAGCAGTGGAGCACTGACTGGATGCAGCAGAATACATGAAAAAGACTTAAGTTATTGCAATTATAGTAAAAAAAGGCGGTGTGCGAGGAGGAGCAAGTGCCCTTCTGTAAAGTAATCCTCAGTTTTTCTATGCATGAATCGCTGCACATTTCCTATATTTAAAGTATATGAAAAGCCTGAAGTAACCGAAACCTAACATGGCGATAAATCAAGAATAAGTGATTCAAGTAGTAAAGAGAATAAGGGGAGACAGAGGAGACCAGGTTGAGAAAGCAGAGAAGAGAAGGAGGAAGAGTTGTTACTAATAATCCTGATTCTTAAATAAAATAAAATAAAGTAAAAAAAAGGAAAATAACCCCCAAACAAATTAAAACAAACCTCAAAACCAAAAAGTAAGGAAAAAGAGGTTACATCCATGTTAGTCCCACAATATTACAGCTTCTCCTTGCAAAGGGAGTCCTAAAAAAGAAACAGTGAAGAAACTTGGTCTGATGCTCAGATAGAGGTGCCTCGGTCTGGGTCACTACCGATATTCAGCCCCAGAGTAGGAGTTGGTTGGTAAGGGATAGATGACATTGTTTTGATGGGGCTTCTGAAAAAGCCACCGTTGGGTGCCCTGTGCCTGAAAGGGCCAGTTCGGTGCTCGGGCACGCTGCCGAAGGAGAAACCTGAAGCGGCTTTAGCAGACAGTGTGCGGCTCAGAGTCTGGATCTGTTCTGGTATGAAGGTGGTTGTGGTGATATGAGTGTTTCTGAAGTCACTGATTTGCTCCAGAGCCTGACGTGTCGGTAAAGTGTCAATGTCCAGTGGGGTCAAGTCAATTGAAGAGGTGGAGAACTGTTTATGGGGACTGTCATCGTCCGTGCAGAGGCTATTCACACGCCTGTGGAGGTGCTCCAGGTCAATCTCCTTATCGTCCTGGGGAATGAGAAAAAGAAGAGGCACTGCTCACCATCGCTGCTCATGCTGTGCTGAAGCTTCACAGTGTGATCAGAACTGCTTGGGAAGCACAATGTACAATTAACTACATCTGGTTGTTGGCTGATGGCATTTCTGAATGTCACCAGCAAACACCCCCCTCTCCTGAAACTGAATAGGGTAACCCAAATGGAGGCAGACCCTTACACCAGAGCCTTACACCAGAGCTAGCCTCAAACCCTGAATCCCAGCAACAAATCTCCAAGTGCTGCCAGTTGGGTTTTGTCAGGAAAAGCCAGGCTCGGAGCTAGGTGTGTTGGACTAGCAACAGCTGAATAGCAGTAAATTTTGTGCCATGAAAGCAAAGCATAATCTCAAATGCCTGGGATGTTGCCAGTTCTTCAACTCCGCAATGAGGACTAAGTTTAAATGTCAACATGGGAGGCTCTGAGGAATCAGGCTGCCATCTTTGTCATCCTCTCAGGGCTTAAGGAAAGGCTAAAAACATCTCAGGTAGGTTTTTGCCCTTATAATATAAATTCCAGCATAGAAGAGCTGAACTTCCAGACAAAAATCCAAGCTCTGGTGACTCACTGACATCACACAGAAAGGACTACACTGGGCGATTTCAAATTACAATGCCAAAAGAGGGATTCATTCTCTCCTTACCTACAAAGAAGCAATTCCATTGATTCTGATGGAATTACACTCTTGCGGGTGACCTGGGGTATTTATTATAATACATCATCCCTCGTCTTACCTCTATCCCTTTTCCTTCTTAAATCTCTCCTCCCAAAGAACTCAGTTAAACAGGTTTGTTTGTTATCATTGAGAATTTAAATGTACAGAAGTTAAAAAAAGAGGAGAAAGTCCTGGGTGACACAATAAATCACCTGTATTGTACATATATATTTCTACTGAACTACAAAGCTTAGTTCAAAACAACATTAAATAAACACATATATGAGTATTCCCTCAGTGCAGCTCATTCATAACAAAAATTGATTCCAACTTAAAATTTACCTTAATCTCTGTGAAATCTACTGGCTCTTCCAGGCCATTAGAAATATCTCACACTCTAGGACCTCACAGAGGATAATTAGGCAGCCGATAGATGTGCATTGATGACTTCCAGCCTTGATTACTGCAATTCAATGACTGGCTTGATCCAGAGCTCCCTGAATCAATGGCAAAACTCCTAGAATACCGAATGGGCTTGAGATCCCTCCTTTGTCTAGGAATGAAGCCAAGCACTCTGAGAAAGTTCACACCTAGAACAAACTGCAGGAGTTCATCTACTTAGCAAAATGGATCACTGAATATTTGCACTGGTACCACGCCGAACACAGAGCCTGACTGGAAGGAGGCTGAGAGGCCAGCTCTCCTCCAGGATTTTACCCTCCGAGGGTAGGGACAGGGTGACAAAGCAGGGGACAAGGGTCAGGGAACAGGGCATCAGGGATCTCCCAGGGACTGGATGATCGCTGACCACAGAGGCTTTTGTTTGGGCTCATCACGGGAGGGAAAAAATGCAGTGCCCATTTCTCAGACTTAGCTTTCTGTCTATAGTTTATTCACATGTGGACATAGACATGGATGCACGTAACAACCACACAGGTGACACCAAAACCAAACGCATTCACCAAACGCTCTCTCCTAAAAACTTTGGAGCTGCATATGGATGCAGGAGAACTGGGGCCACATCGGAAGCTAAAGAAGTATAAGTATACAGAGGCTCCATTAACGTGTACAAGTCATGACTATTTCTCTGAGGGACAGTCCTAAATATTTTTTTTGTTTTGTTTTGGGGTTTTGTTTGTTTGTTTGTTTTTAATTTTGAAAAAACATACAAACACCTTGTAATTTAAAATGCCAATCGAGAAAAGATTGGAATTTCATCACTTCTGAGCCTCTATAAGTTACTCTAAAAATACTCCTCTTTCTTCTCTTACAGAGATGCATTTGGGGCTAGGGTCAGACCAGTGAAAATATAGAAGTGGTGATATTCTCCCATCCTTAGCCCACAACCCAATCTCCACCCAACTGATACACCAAAATGAGACCCACTCACAGTAGATTGTGCATATCTCCATAAAATGATCTTTCCTCTTCTCTCTTGTGTGATCAGTAGTGAAATATTCAGCAGTTTTCACATTTAAATTATCACCAGGCTTCAGAGTCAACATCCCATTGAGATTACTGGGGCGGTTCATACTTCTCTCAGAGCTACCGTTTAAGGCTGTCTGCAGACTCAGGCAGACATCACTGAATGGATAACTTCTGGTACGCGACTGAAATGTTATCTTCGCAACCACAAGACAATTTTTTTTCAGTATAAATGCTTGCATTCTGGAGCACAAGACGGCAGCCACCAGGAAAAAGGGTTGGCTTGCTGACCACAAACTGGCCCAATCTGACCCCCGACTCTGGACTAGTGGCCTGGAAGAGCCAAAGGATTTCATGGAAGCTAAAATGAATTTTAAGAAAGTTAGTTAAGATGTATTTCTTTGCTGAATGATCCCCACATCCAGAACAGTGGGGACATTCAGCATACACGTCCACGATAAACTCAATTTTGAGCCAAGCTTTTCAATTTAGTGTTGAGATGCCATTTTAAATGCTAAGCTAATGACCACGTAACAAAGATCAAGGAGGCCAAATTATACCATTTGTGGAAAGTATACACATGAATTTCTCACATGTGAGAATTGAAATAGGAAATTCTGTAGTTACATTAAAAAAATCCATGTTACTTTTTTCTTTTCCTTTGTTATTTATTTTTATGTTTGGCACCAGATAAATATGAAGTTCTGAAAGTTTGGGTGAACAGCAATCAAGTAAATTTTAGCTTTTTTAAATAATTTACCCATTGAAACTATATGTTTTCCATTCCTGAGAAACTCAATTTAAAGACTAGAGATCCTTTTTTTTTTTCTTTTAATAATGGTCCGGTCCAGATCTTGAACAAAAAAAAAAAAAAAAAAGCTTGGGAATTAAAACAGGCAAGAAAAGATTAAATGTATTCTAACATCAGTGCCAATGCTGTCTAATTAGGTAGTGTAATTAATCCTGCCTGATTACACAGAATTAGATTAGCAGAATTAAACACAATGGAGGAACTGCAGAGAAGGTGAGACCACTGCACACAAATTAACAGCAATACCCCACAAGCTACACAGATGTGTCTAAGCTACACAGACAGAAAAGCTATAATTGATAGTGCTACATTAAAGCTCACATTTTGGTTCAGCTTTGGGCGTTGCTGCCAAGTACATTTTAATAACTATTTTTTTTTACCTAACGTTTTTCTAGTATTTTGTGGAGCTGAATAATTAATTATGAAGGTAAGAAATTTGTTATAGGACTGCATAAGGCTCAGATGGCTGCTAAGGAGACCTGTAGATTGCCATGGAAAGAAAAGCATTACACATGCAGGCATATAGAAGCAAACACCTGCTTCTGAAACAAGTCTGTAAAAGATTTTGGAAATAAGCCTGGCCTGAATCCAAAAGATCTAATGTAATTCCCTGGACTTCAGATTAAACAACAAGAACTGAAGTTCACAGACATCTCAAGGGGTCAATGTTTCCGAAAACAGGCACAAGCTTATTTAAGAAGCTAACTGTTGATTAAGGGGCTAAAGTTTGCAAATCAATTTTGAAAGACTCAGCCACTGAGCTCAGGGGTTATATTTTTTAAGAAAAAGCCAAGAAACCTTTGAACTTACTGGTGAGAATTAGCTCTCACCAGTGGGAATAATGAACAAAATATTGATGTATTAATAATGTACTATTCTACTAGTAACAGTTGTGTTTTACTCAGAATAGCTGCATATTTATACATCATCAACATACTTTTTCCTTTTTTCATTCAAGCTTTTCTAGAAATAATAGATAAAGAGATTTTTTGAGGAACAACATTTACCTTAAAAAAATCAGCAAGCTAAGGAAATTTTTCTGAATTTGATTCCCCACCCTCTTTAACCCTATAAGGGCAAGGCAGCAATCTTTAGGGTGCTTGAAAATTCCCCAGGAGAAATGGAGGGTCTAATACCTCTTTTGATGGAACCCGGGAGCCTTTCCTTTTATTCCACCATGTTTCCAACATTGCAATGAAACAGGATAGGACAATCCCAGCAGCGAGGATGCAGAAAACACCTGCAAAACTTTTTATGTCCAGGGCACCTCCTTTCTGTTTGGTATCCACAGATGAGTAAAGATCACATTGACTGTTCTTTGGCCACCACTTATGCTTCAGTATGTCCATGTCGCCATTCTGCTGAAGCTCCAAGATCCTTGTGGAGAAAGCAGAGAGTCAAGGGTTACAGTGAGGCAGCAGAGGTGGCACCTGAGAGCATGAGGAGGTGCTATTTGCAACCTTCCCATAAGTCTCAGAAAGCCAAGCAGTTGATGAGTCCAGACTGATTTAGCTAGGAAAGAAAGCCAGAATATGGGGTTGCCTGTAAGACAGAGCATATCCTCAGTCTGTGCTCCACTCTACCTAGAGAAAAGAACATAGGAGTTTCTCTTTCCTTTTATTAAGACCCTTAATGAAAATGCCTTAATACACTATATCTTCTTAATGGTGTATTAAGTATTTATGGTATTTTCTTAACTGCTTTCGCCAAACTATGTCAATTGACTTTTGTAGCGCATTAGGTATTTGACAATATAAATATATTGCATTTTAATTAAAAAAAAAAAAAAACAAAAAACAAAAAGAAAATACAGTTCAGATGTACAACAGGATACACATTACCTTACTGTAAACTGATCTTGATCAGCTTCCCTAGCCGCTGCTTTGGAGAGAGAGCAGAACTGTACTAGTTACAGTCAGTAAAGACCTACATTAGTCTTGCTTAATGGGAGTATGTGACCTGCTGATAAACATTTTACATAGAAAGGTTCTTTACTGCAGAATTCACTTGTCCATGAACTTACATACCCAGACCCCTCCTAAAGATTCACCAGGCAGCTTGCAAGGCCAGCATATTTAGCTAGACTTCCTATGGGATAAATAGCTTAAGAAATGAGCATTTTGTTTGGAAGAAGATTTTCATATATAGTTATTTAATTCTAAGGAGAGCGTTTTGGATTTTTTCACAAATCATCCAGAAGTGACTAGCATAGCAGCCGGGTGTATCTGGTTACCCAAAATAAAAAATTCAATGATTACACTTAAAAAGAATAAAACAGAGGGAATGTTTCCTTCATGTAATAAATCTGTTTTTCATTTCAGTGCTGGAAGGCAAACAATTACTTGTGCAATCATTTGACACAGCATGCAAAAAAAATCCAAGTGCACACAAACCAGTGGAGGTCCGGGATGTTGCTACCAGGGGCTGTACTGCATCGAAGGGTGAAGAAAAGGTGTCCCACTAAGTCAGGGCTACCATAACGGCTCCATGCAGTGGTCTACCACAATCTCAGGAAAAATACAGTATTACGAAAGGGAGTTCGAATGTACTTCAGAAGCACAGGGCAATTGCACTATATAGCTGAGGGAACCGGGGCTGTTCAGTCCGGAGGAAAGGAGGCTGAGGGAAGACCTTATTTCTCTCTGCAACCACTTGAAAGGAGGTTATAGCGAGGTGGGGAGGTCAGTCTCTTCTTCCCCGTCACAAGTTATAGGACAAGAGAAAACAGCCTCAAGTTGCACCAGGGCAGATTTAGATTGGATATTAGGAAAAATTTCTTCACTAAAAAGATTACCAACTACTGGAACAGGCTGCCCAAGGAATCACCCTCCCCAGAGGTATTTAAAAGGTGGGTAGATGTGGTGCTTAGGGACATGGTTTAGAGGTGGTTTTGGCAGCATTAGTTGGACTCGATCTTGAAGGTCCCTTCCAACTTAGACAATTATGTGATCTCTAATTGCCACTTGAACATGTAGTCATGTCAACAAAGTCACTAAATTTTCTATGGCACATCCAAATGACCCTATACTTATGTTGTAGACCTACCAGGAACAGGAGACTTCATGCAGCCATCAGTGGCTTAAATCCCAGCACAGCTCTGGAGTGAGTTTCTGCTTCCTACCTGGTAGTATGTTCTGCGGCTGAGATCCTGACCAGTTCAGAATGGAAATGCTTGCCTGCATCTGTGCTGTACCAAGGGAACAGCACCCTTGAGGAACAGGTGATACGTGTGCCTTTGGAGATTCCAGAATCACCTTGTTTGCACAGCTTTGTGTTTATAAGTGGGACAAATTCTGTGCAATGCCTGCTGACGGTGCATGATTGAAGGTCTAGCCCTGGAGAATGGCGAACAAAGTCAGAGTTGCCTGGGCCATATTTTGAATTTTCTGAAACCAAATGCCAGCTTAGAGAAGCCCCATCCCAAAGCTTCCTGATGAGGCAGGGACAAGTCAAGTATGGGCGTAGTCTCTGCTCTATTACAAGAGACAGAATAGCTGTTATGAGATAGCCGTGTTCAGAGTAGCTTTGGAGGCACGAGGATCACATGCAAGATTGCTGTCATTGCTGCCTACAGCTGCCTATTGGGAGCACACAGAGAAGCTACAGCCAGCTCCAGTGACAGAAAGAGATGCAACTAGGACAAACTGGAACATGAGCAATTCCGACTACATAAAAGGAAAATGGGAGAGGTCAATCAAACGCTAGATCAAAGAATTTGCAGCATCTCCATCCCTGGCAATACTCAAAGGCCCACTGGGCAAGGCCCAGAGCAACCTGACCTAACTGAACCTGCTTGGAGCAGAGGGCTGCACTGGAGACCTCCAGAGGTCCTTTCCTACCATAATTATATCTTGGATACTGCAAACACAGTCCATATTCTACTCTCTATCATGGCATACAGTGCTTACTCCCCCTAATTCTGGTTCTTGCTGGTCAAGGATCCTGCGTTAGGACTTATGTGAGTATTTTGGCCCAAATATTCCAGTTCAACAGAACCCTATGGTGTAAGTTCTCATGGAAGTAATAGAAGATTAATTTTCAATGCCCCATTCAAACATTTGGCATATGTGTTTTTATATTTAGGGATCACTGTGCTATCTACACAAGACAGTAACAGAACAACATTGCAGTGCTTATTTCTTCTAGCAGCAGCTTTAATCCCTGAGTAGGGCTATTTTCTCTCTTTTATTCAGTCAGTAACAGAATGAACCATCCAAATGATTGCTCTATCCTCATTAATTAAATGATTCTTCACTTGTCAGTATAATTCCTGATTAGACAAATCATCTTCTCAACAATAGGCATTTGCATAAAGACACTGAACTTTAGCTTGCTCCTTAACAGAGATTTATTCCTAATTTTACTACTGCTAATTATTGGCAATTTTCTTTATGGATGTAACACATAAATTCAATTATTTAAAGGAAAACATAAGAAAGAAGCAGAAACCAGGGATAGTAATTACATCATTATATGAAAAAGCTTGAAAAATGGAAAGCTTATAATGAAGTCCTGTAAAACTGCAGTTGAAAACAGATGTTGAGAGATAAAATACATATCAAGAGAAATTATAAGAGCGTGAATATCTAGCTATATAAACTTCATATTGAGAAAAAGGGAGATCCTGCTTCTATTAGACTTAGTAAAAGCTTCGTTTCTGAAGTCACCTGTTTGTGGAACCAAAACAAAATGAAAACGGCACTTTTATTGAAATTCCATGAAAAACATTGTGAGGAAGCGAGGTTTTTTGCATGCATGCAGAGCATGTAGGCACTGCTATACTTGTGTGCCGCAAGGGCTTCCCACACGATGGCACTCTTTCCATAAAAATATGTGCTTTTGCTGCAATTCCTGCTGGGTGCCCTTAACCAATCTAATCATACTTGTTGGGTGGCAGATACTACAATCAGTTTGATATTTGATTTCCAAATTTAATAAATTACTAAAGTAATAATGCATTAACTGAGTGCTCTGAATGATAATGATGCACTAACTGCTATAATTCCAGCAAGTGCCTTTTCTCCCAAGTCTCAGATTTTTACAACTGAACTTTTCCTCAGCAGTGTTGGCTCTTGCAAGCCTGACGTATTGGCATGGAGCAGTACGGCAACACATAAGCCAGTAGTAAGAGTGCTGGAAAGTAGCAAGTAAGGTGCATGAGTTCCTGCTGTTTTGAAATACCACAGTCTTAAAAAGCTTACAAAATATTGAAACGTATATTGAAATAATCTGATTTATTTGAAAAACATGACCTTTAAAACTTGCTTATGGATAGAGTGTGGGTCTTAATAAGTTCTTCTCTAGCAGGCAAACTGTTACAGTACCATTTTCCAAGGCAATGACCTAAAGTTTAAGTCGCACAAAAGCAGATGTCTGCATGTACTTTAACTAATTTGGTCCTGAATTCACAGTGCCTAGTGATTTCTAGTGGATAAAAGCACAGAAAACTAAACTGCCTGTGGTTTCCAAATCTGACAGTGATGTGAACAAATCCTGCAGAATCAATAGCAATAGGGCAGGATTCAACTGAGTAACTACATGCTTTGCTGCTGGCTGTGAAATATAATTTCTCCTGCAAAATACCCACATATAAAACATCCCAACTTATTATGATAGCAAGGTGTCACAAATGTTACTAAATTGAGATATCTGTGACAACACTGTTTTTATGGTATCAGTAGCATGCAAGAGACAATACAGGAAGTTTTACAACGAGATCAGAAATGCCAATGCATGGTCCATGATGTCAGAGGTTACTGACTATCAACATGTTATCCAGAGGGATAATTTCACCATTGGCACTGACAAGAAGGAAGCGATGAGGTGCTACTCTGACTCTAAGTCTCCAGGGCCAGGCTGCTGCAGAGAGGGGAGTGTACAGCCGTGCAATGTCTGCCCACTGTCAAAAGCAGGAGAAAAAAAAGCAAAATTTTTTTTTTAATTAAAAAAAAAAAACAAAAACAAAAAAACCTATTTGTGTACCTCAGTCGGCTATGCCTTGGGGGTCCTGAGCCAAGATCCCAGCCCTTGCACTGGGTCCTCAGGAGCTCCCGGGTAGATCTAATGGGTTGCGTTTGGGAGCACTTGGTGCCCGTAGACAGGGACAGGTGGTTAGAAAAACACTTTGAGCAAAAGCTCCACACTGGAGCCTTTCTAACAAAAATGCGATGCCAAGTCTTCATGGAATTTGGTTCCACTCTTGTAAAACAAGGTACAAAACTAAGCTGATTTGTGACCATTCTTCAGTTATCAAAACAGATATGTAGGAATCCACAAAGACTTTTTTTTTTTTTGTTTCAGTGAAGTGGTGGCCTAAATCTTATTTATTCACAGCTATAACTGGAATGATGCCAACTTCTGTGGCATGTCCCTGAGTGGGCTTTAGATTTTGGCAAAACAGGTCCACTTCTCAGCAGCAGAGCAGCTTTCACAGGTGCCACCTGTGAGGCTGACACTGGGCTTTGGTCCCAAAGAAGGATGGCCAACGCCTGGCCTGGCTTGCTGACTCCTGCCTGGGGAAGAGACAGACCGTCTTATGGGGAGGGAAACAAGGAATAAGGATGGAGACACGCAAGTAGGAGGTTCTTAGGGGTCCTTTTCACCTCCTCCCCTGCCAACAGCACCTCATTGTCTTGCTGAGACTTGATAAGTTTTCATTCTTTTCACCTTATCCTTAGTGCCTTACAGGAGACGCACGTTGATGCTCAAAGCCTTGACTTTGATGCTATCCCCAACTGCCCAACAAATAGCATTGCATCATACTACAGCCATGGACCATTACAAGGCTGTTGATGAGGAGAATATCTTGTCTTGCCCAAATGCACAGAATATGGAGATAAGGAATGGTTAGAAATAAAACTTGGAAATGTTTATAGAGCTGGTGGAAAGGTGTTCATCCAAAAATGGCTGCTTGCCCAGCACCAGCTGCACTACGCAGTTAGCCATCCCTAGACCTAAGCCTAGAATTAAAAGGGGCACCAGATCATTCAAAAATACAGCCCAAAGATGGAAGAAGCATGGGAAGGTGTAGGGCAGAAATATCTGTCCTGACATGAAAGAAAAAGGGGAGCAGTGCCAGTGTCTGTTCACAGGTGGACAGAGGTGATGCCAGGAGAGCTTGCAAGAGAAGCAAAGCACCTGGAGGCAGAAAGATCATTGCTGCTCCTGTCCTACAGGTCTTGATATGTAAATAAAAATGCTGATTTTAAAGAGACTGTTTACTGTTTTTCTCTGTGTGTGGTTTTTGGGGATTTCTTTTTTTTTTCCTTAAGCCAGCATTTTAATGAGCTGCCCATCACAGGCTCCACAAGAGGAAATTTTTCACAGCAGCCAAATGCAGCTTGGGCTGCCAGATAGACGAAGCTGCATTCTCTCTCCACCCGTTCCTACCACTTAACCCAGCAAAAGAGTGCCCTTGGGTCCAGCTGAGAAGCTTGTTTTCTGGCAGGGACTCCAAACAGATTTAAACCCAACTAACTTGTGCCCCATGAGGGTAGGCAGGAGGTTGCCTTCTGATCCGCCCTTCAGCAGCGCTCAGAGTCACACTGCTGTCGCTACGAAGTCAGTGCGTGGAAACAAGGATAAGTATCTCACTTTCTAGATACGAGAGAAGGAGCAATAGTAAACCAGACCTGCTGTTCAGCATTAAGGTTCCGCATATCAAACAATATTAAAAAAGAGAAAGCAGCTGACATTCTGTTTTGCAGAGCAATAAACCATTAGTTCTAGAAGATGCAGCACTCACGACTTGGATCCCATAAATTAGTATCACTTTGTTCAAATCGGTGAACTTTTTACTTAAATCTGTTAAACTTATGTGGATGCTCTCTCTCAAATACTGAAGGCTAAACTTAAATGAAACAGCATCTGCAGTAATAAGAAATGAGATTAATTATATTTATTATACAACCGTGGTGGTTGTTTATAAGGATGGTTCTATAACAGTTTTATTGCAGTTGCATAGTTTTGCTGAATAGTGACAATTCAGAAGCCTACACAAAGACAAAAATCAAATTATTCAAGATCTTCTGCTTACTTTTAATATAGAAAAAAGTTGAAATGAGCTTGACTGGCCTTTCATCATGAAGATCTCCCCTGCTCAGGAGAAAGCACTGATAGAAATACCTACTTATAAATCCTAAATGACAGGAGAATATCTACAGACAGTTGCATAAGTATCACGAGCAATTATTCAGGTCAAAACTATTTAGCCCAGGTTCAGTCTCAGATTTTTTTGAACAAAGTGATAAACACCAAAAGTTGTCACTAAGAAAACACCAAAATGAAATACTAAAATGTTTGTCCTTTAAGAAAAAGTATATTTTTCAAAAAAAAAATCATAAAGAATAGCTGTAACTAATCTGTTTAGACCACCTGCTGACGTCCTATGAGAAGGAAAAATAAACAAGCACAGAGTTCACTGAACTTGACCCGGCACTGAATGAATATGCAAGCCTCATCTTCAGCTAAGAAGCAATTACATGAGAAATCAAATTACTAACATGATTAATCTTAAGAGTTGTGGTGACTGGTGAACTTTAATTTTTATATATTGTATATGTTTATGCTACCTTTAAAAGTCAAACACTCATTACAGCTATGGCAACATGGTCTTTGCTAATATCAAAACTAGGCTCCAACAAATTAATAACAGGCAGAATGAAAGCAAGCTAAAAAGATGCAAGAGAGCTGAAAAGGAAGAGACAGTAAGTCCCACAGAGAGCCAGAGCACATCAGAAAGGGAACACCTTAGGTGGTCTTTGAAAATGTCAGCATCGTCCTTAAGCACACTGTGATATTTGGGTTACTGGGTGAAGGAAAAGGTCTTTCATTTTAGTGTAAGAATCTGGAAATGATCATCTTTGCTTGGAGTCATGCTTCAGGCAGTGCAAAGTCCCATTCTTATACAAACTACCTATATCCACATTTCGAAAAACAGAAGACAAAGCAGTTGCATTAGTTCTTACTAACTGACAGCCCAGAACAGCTCATTTTTTTTAAATAAGAGATCTAGGTGGCACTTGCATATTTGACATTTATTTGCTATTTACATAAGCAAAGATGATAAAACACATAGCCAATGATTTTCTTTTTAAACTGTGTGTCCAGTGCTTTTTTTTAAGCCCTTAAAAATGAAAACCAAAGCCTTCAGATTTTTTTTTTTTAGATGGTGTTTAAATGAATGATTTACATAGTTTGATTTAAATATTATCATTTGGATTGTAAAGAACCCAAATCGATAGTTTAAAGCTATCTCCAAGGTGAGCAGAGTTGTTGATAGAATAAGAGAAGCTAGACAGATAAATACATAGTCTGAAGATCAAATCACTTTAATATGCTTTGTGTCTGAAATCTGACATTTTAAAATATCTCAAAGGATTTTATCTCCTAGGTACTTGGTTACAGTTGTGAAAGCTTCCCAGATCCATTGCCATCCTGGTTTTAAACATATTGGGGTTTGAAACTGGTACTTCTGAACATGAACACTGCACTAACCAACCTTATAGGTTAACACTATACTGAGGAGAACCCTCTCCAAACAATCCTTCAGATACTGAAAGTGAAACAGTTTAAATTACCCTGTACGATAAATTAGTGCTTCAAAATCTGATTTGTTACTTTGATTTGTTCTCCCAGGCAAAAGGGTTTCATAGTAGAACCTTTTCTAGAGACACCTCCAAAATGCATTCTTTCTTTAAAGTCTTTCTCAAATCACACTAATGAATACTCTTTGAATAGCCACTATACTGCTGTGTGTGACTGCAGAAGCCTAAGGAACTGCCACAATTCTGCCTAGGAAATTGCAAGAGTTCCCGCTAAATTCACAGGAGGCACTAAGGAGTAAATGCAATCATCCTTAAAAAAAAAAAAAAAAAAAAAAAATANAAATAAATTAAAATTTCTTACACTACATTTTGCAGTTTGAGAAATGCTACTCCTGCTGTTCAGACTAACGTGCCAAATCACACTTTTGACACAAACTTGGCCCAAGTTACAAATAGATCTGCCCGAGATGGGTGCCTCTGGAAATACTGCCTAAGTCTCCTCAGCCGATCTGGGGCCAGCTCTGCTTCCTTTCCCTTCCAAGGTATATCAGGTAAGTTTCCCTCAAGGACATGTGAGATCTTAAATTTCCCTACCTTTATGAGCATTCATATCTTTTGACCTCCCCTGGGTGTAGAAGGAAATGAAAGATAAAGCAGTACAACTTTGCAAGCAAAACAGCTTGACTGCTGTGCCACGCTCAATCTGTGCTCAGCCCTAACCCACATGTTACTGCTGCCTTCAGAACTGTGTTGCTCACGTACGGGGAGATAAGCTAGGAGTTGCTCTACTCCCTCTTCTTCACCAGACTTAGTAATTACCTTTAATAACACACCAATGTGCCAGAATGCCGACCCCATCTCCGTAGGTTTTCTGCCAACAGAAGAGCTTACTGACAGATTTTGAAGACAGACCATTTTTCAGTGCCCTCGCAGGACTATCAGCGATACAAAGAGGTGAAGAAACCTGGCACAGAAACCCTGCTAGCTACTGGAGGTTATGAAAGTTAATAATTGATGCTTTATTGCCCTCCTTCCACTGCATGTGTGTCCTGAGGGGCTGCAGTTACTTTGCATGATAAGAATCAGAGTTTTAAGCAGCATGGTGTTTTCTCAAGGGGGTCACGCTACAGGAGATTTCCATATTATGGAGAAGTGCCTTGATAAGAAGTGAGTGCCATTCAATCTGGATAGCAATCTGCGGGAGGACTGTTTATTCTGCTAATAAAGGCATCTCCCTGGTTATACTGCAGCTTTTCAAGAGCCGTAGCCCAGCTAGCTTGCCTGTATTCTTCTCTCCAAAGCTTTGCCTAATCAGGTCCTCTGGTCCCTTCTGCACTGCAATAAGTAAGTGTTGAACCTGTTCACATGCATAATGGTTTGGGGTTTTTTTTTGGCCTCTGGGTTTTAAAGCTTTGGAGCACAGCAGCACAATCCATACCTACTTTTGCTTTCATGGCTGGAGGAAGCAGAGCAGAAGGAAGATTGCAGGAGCATCCAAAACTTTGCATTCTACCTGATACCCTTTTTCCTCCCCTCAAGTCTAGGCCCCTATTATTCACATAAACTTGAGGGATGCTTGAGGGATGCGCAAAACATAAATGCAGCAAAGTCACTACCATACCTAAGTCTTCTGTCAGACATTTCAGCCCAGGCAGAAGCAGCAGGAAATAACTGCTTTTCCTTGCAAATCATCCACCCAGGTCAGAACTGAGACTTTTCCATGGAGTAAGAAGAGTAAATAAAAGAGGGAGAGTAAGTACAGGAACAGTAAGTTCTTGCCATCTGCAAGAATGTACCCCTCTTATGCCCTATATTTCTAATATTTCTTATTGGAGTGTGCAATGATTACATTCAACAGCAAAGATGCGGAAGCATAAGTCAGAAACAACAGCAACAGAAAAAGTTTCAAGGAATAATCTCAAGATTAATTTTTAAACTGCATGTTTAAAAACCCCACAAAATTGCACTATTGCTCTGTCAGTAAGATAACCTGATTTTTTTTTTTTTTTTACTCCAGAATGATATCAAAGCATTTGAAATTGTGACAATATTTAGTGATTTTTATGAGAAATTTTGCATATCTTGATTATCAAAATCCACATGGTTACACCAAGTAATTGTCTTACATTCTGTTCTTAAAAGCAAGCAATGTAATTCCAGTATTTAATTTTTCAGTCTTAGAGCCCTTAACTGTTTCTCAGTGTTTGGGGGTTTCATATTTTATTGGAGGCATGGGGGTTCCCCCCCCCCCATTTATAGATGACTGACCTGAAGATTGCATTCCATTAATCTCAGGGGAATAAGACACATATGAAATGTAAGATTGCATAGCAATGACAGCACACATCATTTGTATCCTGAAAGTGTTTTACAGTTTGACCAACCAAATCTGCAATTACAGGAGGTGCCTTGAAGCAGAAATCTTTCGTATTTGGCCAGACCAGATAATGGGCACACTCACTCTCCGTTATTGTACTTACTGTCACTTCTTTTATAAAATTATTAATCCCATTTGCAATTATGCAATTTCTACCACCCAAATCTCAGAGGAGGAAGGGTAGGAGCAAATAAGCAAACCTTTCCCTCCTTCCTTTCCTCTCCCTCCAGCAGACAAGGCCCATGGAGCAGCTTTCCACGGGGGCTGCTGGGCTGGGCTTGCTCATGCTGTCATGACGTGGTGGCACAGCAGACTGGTGTGGTTCGCAGCTACTGATATAATGCAATGCCAAGGTTTGTCATATAATGTTACAAACTACATATCCCATCATTTTCCTGTGCTTTGTGCCTGATAAACTGTGGATGAAAGAAATAACCCCAGAAATAAAATACAAGGCGCTCCCAGGTGCTATTCTATCAACTCCCCTCTGCAGAACGCCAATGGCTTTGTAGGGAATTTAACAATTTTATAGCGTAGGTCAAAACCAAGCAACTTGGCACTGAGATTCAATTTGGATAAGCCGGTGAGCCTGCTCAAAGGATCTGTGCATATCTTCAAGATCAAGGGCATGCGATCAAATTCTGTTGCTTCTTTTTCATAGCAAAGAGAAGCAAGCTCCTTCTATCTACCAGCAGAGGTAGATCCAAGAACCGAGCAAGTGTTCCTGTTGCTGTCCCACTGCATGTTGCTCAGTTCAGAGCACAGGGCAGGTTTGGTGACAACCAGGTCCCATCACAGAATCTCCCTAGCAAGATCTGTTGCAGTTAAAAGTAGACGTTTTTGGAGGAAAAGTATAAGAGAGAGGGAGCCATATAAAAAAAATAGTCTCCCAAGTTCAGAGGATGAATAAGGATTACCATGACTTCTTTTTAAATGTTGGAAGAGAGATGGGAGCATGAATGATGGTATATCCCCAACATTAATTTACCAATTTCAGAAAGTAAAAGTATATTTGTGGGAATGCAAAGGAGGATATTAAGAGGTTCTTATTTTTACCCAGTCAGTTCACCTTTCTCTATCTCTGTGTCAGGCTGAAAATTAGGATTCCACCAAAGAGCCCTGTTGTCACGCTGCAAATTCACAGCTGGAGAAGATGACGCATAGTAAATCACTGTCCTCGCACGGAGAGCTGTCATAAATAATGCCACAGGAGTTCTCCCCCTGCAACTGGCAGCTGCCTGCAACTGCTGGAAACAGAGCTGTAATGCAGCCCCCAGGTAGGGAGTGGAGAAGAGGTAAAACAGAACAGTCTGAAAAATAAGATCCTGGCATTTATCATCCCATTAACTTGTAAGCCTTTCAAAATATTTGTCTCTTCTCCCCCACAGGAGAATTTTTATAAGCAAGTTGTCATAACTTCAGACAAATTTCAGGAAGACACTATGTTAATTTTCTAAAAGTACCTAATCTCAAAAGTATTTTCATTAACAGCAAGTATTATCACTCTGCTTTTACAGAGGAGAAAGCCGAGGTGGAGACTGTGAAGTAGGCATGGCAAGATCAGACCTCAGGAGAGCAGTGGAAGAGTGGTTTAACCTGGTCCCTACTCTCTCTGTTCCCTCTTGCACTGGGTATATTTATTTGTTTTCCTAAGTGAAGGGAAGAAAAAAAATAAAAACAAAGAGAAAGCAAGGAAAAAGAGCAGTTTGGCAGGCTACATGACAGGTGGAAAACGCCAAAGATGTGAAGTGTATTAGCCATGACATCCTGAGCAAGCAGTTGGCTGGCTCTATTGCTCAGCCTCTAGATCAATGACAGCTTTTGAAGGCTTGTGCTGCAGCACAGCTTCTCTCTTGCTGGTCAAGATGCTGGGCATTTCCCAGGCCTGGGCACAGCTGCAGGGTTACCAGCAGGGCTGAGCTCCAGACAGGCTCAGCCCAGAGGGGGACTCCCGAGGTGACGGGCTGTGGTGGGGCTGGAAGGAGAACTGTCCCCAGGCAGCTGGGCAGCACTGCAGCCCCTCTCCAGCTCTAGAGAGATTAGAGTGGCACTGACGGCCAGAGACAAAAAGGAGATGAAAGATGATTTTTGACATTCCCAGTCCTTTCCAGCCTCACCTGGCACTAATCCTCCACTGAAACTCTGCACCATTCAGATCTTTCATAATATACTACACTTAACTACATTTTTTCCACCTAATTTGAGCCAGGCCTCACAAATACCTGGACACAAGCTCCAGGGGATACTTCTCTCCCAGGGAGTGCTTGACTGAAGGGAGAGACCAAGAATACATACTGCAGTGCATCCCATGGACACTGCCCGCAGCTGGGGTAAAGAGCAAAAAAACAAAGGTAATTTTGGTTTCATTCCTCTCATGCTTAGCACAAAGTAGGACCAGAGGTTTTTTGCAGTGCACTCATGCTTCTCTAAAATTCATACAACCACGATCAACTATATAAAAAAGTTTTAATTAGGATTTTGCTAATCACCAAACATCTGGTTAAAGTTTCACTTGATTATTTTTCTAGCCATCACGGAGGGAAAGTGGATTTCTAGAATCATAGAATAGTTTGGGTTTGCCAGAGTTCTGTAAACATCTTTTTAAAATAAAGATGAACCCAACTTCTGAGAATTGGTTAAAAAAAAAAAAAAGACTCCAAGAACATTCAGGTACTGCTGTGATTTACTGTGGAGATAGTGATGCTAGAGGGAGCTTTCCATGGAGACTGCTGCATAGATATTTAGGGCTAAGCAGATTCCAGTGAGAAGGGTTTTGTTTGTTTAGACTAGCTTCTAATTATGATTTCAATTATAAACTAAGAAGATTTTCAAATGGGATATTCTGGCCAAATTTCTCAGAAAGAAAGGTATAGATGTAGAATGCAGACAAGCTGGGCTCACACCCCATTTGCCCAATTCAAAGAAAGAACTAAAAACTAGATGTCCTTTATAATGGAGATTATCAGGTAGAGAAGTCACGTTAGAGACAGTGATAAGAGACTTGCCACTGTAAGTAAATTCTAGTTTAGGAAGATACTGCAGGGGGCAGAAAAATCAGATATAAAACCTGCCTGCATTAAGGAAAGCTGAAAGCCTCTGGGAAAAACAGATACCAAAGCTTAGATTTCTTCTTATTCCCCCCAACCCTGAAACAGAATTTTGTTTTCCAGCCAGATCTTCCAAAAACTGGAATTAAATACCCAGCACAGCAATTCTCTGTTGGAAAGGGCCACCTTCAGCTGTGTTGCTGTTGGACCAGAGCCACTCATCACCCTCTGGCATAGAGAGGTCATGGATGTAAAAAGGCAAAACTCACCCACACTACCGGCTCAGGAAAAGCTCTTTATACCACTTAGAAAGATTACTGAGGGCTGACTACTTTTTAGAGATCAGAGCAAACCCTCTGCCTCCTGACATCTACCTTCCCTCCATTCCCATCTCCTTGGATGAGCAGAGCTCTGCAACCAGAGAGACTCCAACCAGCCACATGTTAAGTACAAGACCATGCCCGCACTGTGGGAGTGAACCAGCACCCGTTACCCAAGAAGCCTATCATAATTGTCTGTGTGCTTTTATTGTGTAATTCCAATTACAGGTGAATGGGATCAAAGAAAATGGAACCAGCTGTAGAACAGTGCAGCAAAGATTGTCCCCTGGCTGGAAACAGAAGCCAGCACAGCAAGACAGCAACCAGCTTAACAGGGGTGGGAGGTGTATTTTGGTTTAATGTCACTGTTAGCAGAGAGAAAAGCCAGGCCAGGCAGTCCAGCACAGAAAACTTTTGCAGGCAAAAAGATACTTATACTGGCTAATTGTCTTCTGACACCCATTTCACTTTAGACCAGTAATACTGCCAAAACAGGTGGCTCTTCTTCGCATCTACAAGAGAAATCAGGTTTAAACTTCTTCTCCTGATAGATAAGCTCTCTAAGACTATGCACATATTTGCAAATTAATATATAATGTAATACACTATAGATTTTTTTAAACTTACTTTTACTGCAAGCTTTGAGTTTAACCAGATTTCAAGTGAAACCCTTTAGAGTTAAGAATGAAGTTCAGAGTTACTACTTGCTTTTTGTTTCTTTTTCTTAAATAAATAAAGCAAGAAAAAGTTCCATGTGAAACGCCAGCTGATGGAGGGTTTCAGTACGAAAAGATTCACATTTAAATTTAAAATAATTTTTGGGATGCACTGTATTTTTGGGGCTCTCTTTTCTGTTCAGAAGACACACACCTGTTTTGCATTTGGCACTATTATGGAAGCACAGAATGGTAGGGGTTGGAAGGGGCCCCTGGAGATCACCTAGTCCAACCCCTCTGCCAAAGCAGGTTCACCTGGAGCAGGTTGATCAGGAATGCATCCTCCTCTCTAGAAGAGGAGACTCTACAAGCTCTTTGGGCAGCCTGTTCCAGTACTCTGGCACTTCAGAGTAAAGTAAGTTTTTCCTCACTTCAGGTGAGGAAATTCAGATTTCCTGTGTTCTTCCTTATGCCCTTTGCTCCTTGTCCTGTCACCAGGCACCACTGGGAAGAATCTGGCCTCACCCTCTTGACACCTCCTTTTTAGATATTGATAAGATCCCCTCTCAGTCCTCTCTTCTCTAGGCTAAACAGATCCAGGGCCCTCAGCCCCTTCTCATTAGAGAGATGCTCCAGTCCCCTGATCTTCACAGCCCTCTGCTAGACTCTCCAGTAGTTCCTTGTCTTTCTTGAACTGGGAGGCCTCAAACTGGACACAGTACTGAAGATTATCAGTCTTCCCAGTCCTTTGCACAGCCATGGGGCTAGGAAGAGACTTTACTGGAGAAGTAGCCACATTAAAGTGGCTTCTGGGATGCTTTGGCCTTGTTTACCTGCTTAAATTTTGAAGTCTGGGGAAGGAAGTATCTGCTTGCAAGGGAAAAAATTAAGTTCACAGGGTTGCCTGAAATCTAACGTCCAGAAAATGCATGGAGAAATGTCCATGCTCCTTGCATATGCTGATCCCTTGCATTGACAGCATTTCCAGCTCTTGTAACAGAGCCTCTTCCCTAAAGCAGATACCTAGAAAGGCCAGCGAAAATTTCAAGTTTGCATTTCGTTAGCTGTTCATTGCTTGCAATCTGCCTTGCCATGGGGGAGAACCATAACAGTGTCACTCTAAAATGCTTAAAAAAAACAGAGAGGAAAGTGAAAGATGCATTTCCTTTTCTTTTGAAAAGCTAATGTCTGGTTTTAGAGGCTCTGATTCACAACTTTGGAGCACACAGCGCTCTAGACTTTCACTATTTCTCTT
The DNA here is from genome assembly GCA_013400375.1 of Thinocorus orbignyianus. Taxonomy (NCBI): domain Eukaryota; kingdom Metazoa; phylum Chordata; class Aves; order Ciconiiformes; family Thinocoridae; genus Thinocorus; species Thinocorus orbignyianus. The sequence continues at coordinate 730,110 of VXBW01005253.1, forward strand.
CAGCCTGCAAACAAGGGGATACTATACGCTCCCATTTACGTCATAATTTTACTTGACTTCTACTTTATATATCACAGATTAAAAAGGAGGCAAAATAGGTCATACACAAAGCCAAGAAATATTAGAGGATAAAGGGTTATCAGCTAAGGCTGAGACAAGCAACTGAATATTTAGGAAAGAGAGGTAGAGATGGGACAGGAAGGGAGGCTGTAAATACCTGACAGGTGGCAGCACAGACAAAGGGAGATGATTAGGCTGGTAAAAATAATTGGGTGGCTGAAACTGGGATGGAGTATTTAACTGAGGCAACATGCAACAGGGGAAGGAAATCCCCGTGGGGGACAGGGACCTACAGCACTAACCTTGACAAAGTTACCCTTACCTGCGGGAGGATGTCCCCAGGCTGGGAGGGCTGGTGCACTATGGAGGTATGGTGTTGGTAGAGCCAATGGAGAATCTCTCCCTAACCAAGGCCCACAGCCCCCTGGGCATTTAGTGCCTAATTCTCTGCCAAGGAGATTTTGACCTTTCATGCCTTGGAGCTGCTCTCTGCAACTGAAGGCTTAGTGGAGGGGGTGGGGTCATCAAGTTGATTGACCTCATTTGGCTGGAGAGGGGCCAGCGGCAACATGGGTAACTAGGCAAGGAAAGCAAACTGGCTGATTTTATAGTCTTCCTGCCTTTTATCTCAGTAAATCACATATGAGGGCTTTTATGACAGTCTGAAAAAAAAATAGAGTTATCTGGTAAGTGGCACTGGAGAGACAGATGCTTGTGTGCTCCGTAGAGACATGTAAAAACAGCACGAAGCTTATTAGTCATGGGGCCTTAAAATGTAATGAATTTAATTTCTTTTCATACTGACACACAGTTTATAACATCAGTACATTATCTCCCAAGCTGAGAATTTCAGACAACATTTTTTAAAGCAGTTAAATAACACCACCTCAGGATTTTGCAAAAATAGACCATACATTTGGGCAGTGTTACCTTTCTTGACACGTTACCAACAGTGGCGGTAAAAGTCCACCAAGTCAAACTCTAGCCACCAGGGCAAGCCCTGCCCATAATTGAATACCTACTTAATTTTTCCTTATATGACTGCATCTTAGGCACAACTACATTCACATCATATATGACTCTATCTTGTATGTCACTATATTGCAGCAAAATCCCTGTGGAGTGCCAGCAGGTTTGGGCAGTGCCAGCACCTCAAAATGGGTGCAACTAGATCACAAGGAGCACATGAGGCAACATTTTCTCATGTGCAGATGCTGTTCAAAGAGCAACATTCCTCTCACTAGTGCTTTTTGCTTTGGTATGATACAAGATCTCGGTGCAGGCATTGAGACCACCAGACACACGCATGAGACAGTGTTAGAGCACAGCAGCAAGGAAATTCCATCATCTTTATGGAGCATGCAATACTGCATGTGGCAGTCAAGCAGCCAGGCTATTCTTCCTCTTGTAATTACAACAGCATTTCTTAATCTGTACCCCCTCCTCATCCCTCCCTGTTGAAATGCTATGGACAGCAAATGAGGTGTGAAGCCCCCACCTCACCTCAGAAGCCATCAAGTATGATAAGGTACAAAGAGCTCGTAATTAGGCTACCACGGTTTAGAGCAGCAATTTATAGGAAGCACGCGTGAGGCTTTTGAGAGGCGCTGAGAGAGGTCCCTGTCTCGTAGTGCTCGTACAACATCAGCTCCAGGTCATTACTGACCTTGACAGAAAATACATGACGACTCCCCAGCTCCCTCTTCGTTACACAGGGCAGGTGGGAAGAGCAGCCATATGAAACTGTACTTACAGTGTCAGATTTTCCTCCAACATACAGTACCCACCGTACAGAGATGAAAGTGATGCAGCCATAGCTATGTTGCTTAGCTCGATGCTTTTATGGCTTGCTTCTGATAAGATGCTAGTTCAGGAAAGGTCTCCAGCACTGCCACTTCATTAAGAACATAGACCACAGCCTTTAAAATGTGGAGTTTTTCTTATTCTCTAGATTATTATCTGTACCCACTGGGTTAAGTTAAGCAAAAAACACCTCTCAGTTGACTCATTTTGGCAGCCAGCAGTTGTTCAGGTTTTTTTTTATTAGCACCTTGGAAAAGATTTCTCAACATGTTTAATTTCAAGAACTTAATAGTTGAAAAGAAAAAAAAAAAACTAGGTAGAAAAATAAGATAAAAGACAACTGTAGAAAAAAATCATTATCTTAATTACAGAGCAGCTTTGCCCTCTAATGGGAATGTAATTCTTTCACAAGACAGTATTGCTCTAGTGGAGGATCCTCTTTAATAGGACTCCAGTTTGCACACTGCACTGAACTTGTAACCCCTCACAACTTGTATTTACTGCATTTCAGAACTGTACTAGTGGATGAAAACCACTCATGTTTCCCCCAAGATTCCAGATTCGTTTTGTAGAGCTCCCCTGCTACAGAACTAAATATCCCATGATATTAAAAAAAATAAATCAATAGCAATGGACATTTTGCTCAGTGGGTATTTGATTGGTTGGTTGTTGGTTGGGGTTTTTTTTTTTTTTTTTTTTTTTTGGCCAAGGCAGACATTGTTCTCTCTTCTCTGCAAATACAACAGACAGACTGGCAGAGGTGGAAAACGTGTTCCTCTGTCTTCTGCCCCCTTATGTGGCTGTCAATCAGCTAGGTGATTCTAGAAAACTGTAGCTAAACCAAAAATGGGTTTTTCATTCCCAAGGAAGTATTAGCTGCACCCACTCATCTTTTTGAGATTTGGTGCCTTGGCTGCAAGCTGAGGGAGTGCCGTGGAGCCCAAGCTACCTCTTTGCACTTGAAAATGGTGCCATCACTGCCCTGCAGTGGCAGAACGTGCATTACTGGCTGCTTTTGTCCTTGCTCCCACCTCCTGTGATCCTATCAATTTATCTCACCAAACAGCATGGAGTACCATGGATGCCTACTACCTGAGAGACTGTTGAAATGAAGTTGTTGGCAAATAACCATTTTGTTCTGTGACTGCTATTCTGTCTTCTTGTCTCCAGCAAAACAGGAAAAAAAAAAAAGAAAAAAAAAAGTAACCCCCCAAAACACTGCTTGATGTAGGTAATACTGGGTATTGTACTGAACTATTCAGTTGGGAACCAATCTTCTGAAATTCACATCAGTTGAAATAACATAACTTGGAATGAAGTTGTCACTTTGCATATTTGGAAATTCATTAAGGGTGTTCTAACATGCTGGATGCTGAAGTGGTTCTGGCCAAGAAGATCTGTATGAGATTCTGAAGATATAGCACTATTTTACACAGCTCATATCCTAATTGAAACATCATTAAAAGCATTTCTCTGCTACATTTTTCCCTGCTAAGTTGTAAATACTCAGTTAAATTCTCTAATAGGGTTATCCTTTCAGAGGAGATTATAGAACCTGTCATTTTCAGATTTTGCACAAAAGCATGCGTCTCCTGGGTGGGAGTAAAGATGTAGAGAGCAGTAGGTTAACTGAGACTTAAGGTCATGTGCCTGTGATGAGATCTCATGAGACTTACAGAGGACATACAGGGTGGAAGATTCATGCAAGCTTAAACTGAAGTCTTTACATGGGAGGTCTTTCTGATTGACAGTTGCTCCTGAAAAGTTCAAGGGCAATTTATAGAAGAGGCAAATTCTTTTACAAAGACTGAAATGGACAACCATAGCTTTGAGGAGCCCATTGTCAGTGGGGTAAGAAAACTCATGTTCATGATTACAGTGAGATGTGACAGCTATGAGGACTCCTGAAGCACAATGAAGTGACTTAAAATGGGAAGTTACTTGAAGAGTCATAGCACTCCGTATGTTGGAAAAGATGTTTTTTGCCACTAGCTCATTCTGGTAATCAACATCACCACAAAGTTGTTTGCTTCCAGCAGAATTGGAAGTCCTTTAGCTGGCAGAAAACACATTCTGTCTGCTCGTTCAGATGTAGGTGGGACAGAAAAGAACAATAATGCCAAACGGCAGAGCCACAACTTCCCAGTAGTACTTGTAACACCAGTAATATCCCAAACAGGAAGTCAGAGGTGTTGTATGACATGACTCTTCCTTGCAGCTGGAAATTATTTCTTATTTGCCCTAGTGGCTCCTGAAAACTGTCAAAGTGAAGACAGGGCTGAAGCACAGATCTGATTTTCTAGGGGTATGCCAGTGGGAGGATGCTGGATGGATGGTCCCAACACTGATGCCAGAAGTGCTCCTGAAGCTTTCAAAAGTGTCGTAGAGTGGCACAGGAGCAACTGAAGGCTGAAGGAGGCCAAAAGTATATTTCACAGCAGGCTTGCAGTCAGGCTTAGTAATCTACACTATTATATCTTACTTAAGTATCCAAGGAACTAGGCTGACATATGCACTGATGCACCACTAGAAGAAGAGTGTCACAAAGGTGACCAAAGAACAGCGAGGCTTATGGAGACAAACTGGTGGTTTCCAGACCTGTGGAAGTAAGGTCACCCATCTGACAAAAGTGTTTCCCACCTGGCATATGTGACAGGCACTGCCATGACACTGTCACAGGCAGAGATTCCATACCAGAATCTAGAGCCACTCACCTCTGGCAGACTCTCAGAAATAACAAACAGTATTTCCACCTTCATCAGAAATAGACACAATTTCAGGTGCAGCACCGTGTGCACCTCCTGAACCTAACAAAAAAGTTAGGTACAAAGGTCTTTTCCACTCAATTTTCATGACTTATGTTTTTCTCTCAGTGGTTCACTTTGAATTCACATGATGAGTTATGATATGGATATTTCCTTTTCTGTCAAGAATGTGTCACCCACCATGGACCCATTCTTGATAAGGAAAATCCAAAAGGAGATTTATTTCTGATTCTAAGCACTGCTTGGGAAAGTAGTTGCAATTCTCTTAATTTATCTATGTAAAAAAAACGAAATTCACCTACCTGCTCAATATCTATTCAAGATTCTTTTTCGTAAAAGCTATACAAAGTGCAACATAAATAGGAAATCTAAATATTCCATGCAAATGTCAAAACACACTCTAAATATTATGATCCTACGCAAAGCAGTGTCAAGTGTGACAATGAAGGCAGGATTTACTGTTCACAGTCCAAACACATAAGCCACCATTAATTCAAGTGCTGCCAGTAGCTGATCTACTTTGTGTAGAAAAAATTACACTCAAATGTGAATCAAAATTTGAGCTATGTAAGCTAGGCTTTCCAAAAAATACTTGAAAATATAGTGCTACAATGGTAAAACAAAACCTACAAATTGTAGTTTCAGCATCCACATTGGCATATATAATTATTCACTTCCGAGAAGGCAGTTTGGCTCAATTCTTCATAATTTTAACTCAATATTTTATTCATTATGATGGCTTGTGGAACATGAGTTAAAATGGGAATGCTCATGTTTGCAATTCCTCTTTTTGTTCAAATAGAACTGCTTGTACTTGCGATTCCTGTTTTTGTTCATGCACTTGCAGTCATGCCTTTCTTGCAACATTTTTTCCCTAGGGATAGGTATAATATTTCTGAACAGTATTATCTGTAGGAGAAGAGCTGGCTCTATGTTAAAGATTCAGAAGTAATAGCCAAGCAATACAGATCCAATCCTTTACCAGGGAACAGCCACCCTGTGTTCTCATATAGGGAAGCCTGATTTGCAACTTCGTTGAAAGGAGGCAAAATAATGCAAAATACAAATCGATCTTTTATTCTGAGCTGCCAGAGAAAAATACATTTCCTCTACAAAAAAATAATTCCTTTCAGAGTTTCTCCATCTTCATTCAAATACAATGAATAACCAATAGGCTATATCTACTCTCCTGTCCTGATCCATAAATATCATTATGGAAAATGTTTCTGCAAAGGAACTTTGTCTAAGGGATGCTGCAAAGCTTGCCTCTAAATTCTAGAAATTGGAAATCAAAATTAGGTCTGTATAATGTTGAAATAAATTACTTCCTTTCTTTCTGTACTAGAATAACTTAAAAATATGTATCTCCCAAATCGAGAAGACAGCCTCTTAAATCATGAATCAAGCCTGGACATTGTTCCTTAGGTAAAAACCTAAATTTTGATAATATGTAATGCTGATTTTAGTAAGTAAAATATGCCATCAAACTTGGAGGCTATTGAGGCTAGAAAGGATCATCATCACAGCATGGTCTCCTGCAGAAGAGAGTGAGGGACAGAGAGACAATTCCACCCAGAGAGACAATTCCACCCAGAAGCCCAGCTGGTGCTACAGCAAAGACACAACTTTCTGAAAGATAATATTTAAAATCTCTAACTAACAGAAAATCTTTCATGCCTCCCTTCCCTGCCCATGGAACTATTCCGAAACATAATTACCACTGTTCAAAAGAAAATCACAAACCAAAAAACACTAAACCCCAAGCTTTAACTTATGACTGAGTTCATCTGGCTTCGAGTCCCAACCTTTAGACTTTGCTATGCTTTTCTTTTCTACATTAGAGCACTCTGTTATCAAAATTTTCTTCCCATGTGATCACACTACAACCACACCACAACTGATCACCTTTTTTCTCTCACTTTGGTAAGCTGGATAGCTTGAGCTTCTAAAGTCTTTCATAAGTCATGTTTCTCAGATTCCAGACTGCTTTTATAGCTCTGAATTTTTATGACATATCTGTATCCCACCAATGTTGCACACAGAAACAAGAAGTCCTTTCTGCCTGCCCAGTAGCATCCAACTTAAGTATTCAGTTCCCATTACTTCTCCTTAGGAATCTCCCAATAATTAATTTTAGGCTCTGTTTGTAATAGAAAAAGATAATTTCATTTCTAACAAGATACTTCATCTGGCTGAGGGTAAAATCTTTGTTTCAGACTTAAGTGTCAAAGATCTTTCATTTTTTAAAGTGAAGTGAAAAACAACTAGATATAAAATTAATTTTGAATAGAAAAAAATCTTATTAACGTTTTTACACCAAGATGTAACATTAATTTTTGGGCCCAGTTTCTGAAAGAAATTTATATCACCATCCCAGCATATTTTCTTTCCTCTTGCCTTCTTTTCCCTCCTGTAATCATATCAACAATATCTGTGAGGGCTAGTTTGGGTTAAGGCAGACTGCAAAACCGAGATACAGTGACTACAAAGGTCTCATTTCCATGCAGTTTATTCCCCTTCAGAGTGAACCAAGTTAGTAAGAACACAGTATTCACGTATCTCATCTTCCTGCACTCAATAACATGAAGTTATTGAGAACGAAGGTGGATTGTAAGAACCTCAATGCACGATCCCAATACTTGCCAAAAGAAAAGGAGAGTGCACTGAGCCACTTAATGCAAAATGCAGCTTGGAGAAACTTTATTAGCTGTAATGCTAAGTTAGCACTGAGCTGGAGCAGGTGGCGGCTGGGGAAGCAAAGAAATATTCCTGTTTGAAACATGAATATCACTGATTTGAAAAATTTTTAAACTATAAACACTGGACCCAGCGATGTCATTTTAAAGTCAATTTTCAGAAAGCTAATACAAGAGCAGTCAGTGCTGGAAAAAAACAACACACCTTACCGAACTGTTTATTGTCAGAACAATAGCTATGATACACACTGCCAGTATTCTGGAAAACAGCCTTAGTATTACTTTTTACAAAGGAAACAAATGCAATAAAAGGTTCTCAGCCACTGCAAGAGAAATAACAATATTAATGTCATTTGAAAAGATGGTCAAAGCACTTTGCTAATGCTCATGGATTATCAGCTTTTTTTTGCAATGTAACTGCTGTGTTTGGAAATTGCATTTCCCCAATCATCCATATTACTCTAACCATTCTTGTAGGATGCCTGCTTTTTAAATAGCCACTTCATGCCCAAGAAAAAGTAAATAGGAGCCTCGGATGTGCTTTTCTCCTGCTTTCATTACAGAAAGGGAAAACACGATTGCAGGTGTCCTTTCTGAGCAAGAAGAGCTGTCCTTCCTGACAAGCGGCTCTGCAATGTGACCACGAGCTGCTGATGGAGTTGCTATGGTTATAAAGAGGTCCTCTGTGGGAGACATCTTCACTTGTGATTAGGTTTTGACAGAGGCAGAAGGATACCTATTGTGAAAAGGAGGGAAGGATGAAAAGAGCTTCAGCCATTTTATCCACATGAAAGTGGAGTTATGCTACATCTGAAGTGGTTTTGGAGAAAGCCCTGTTTCTGCAGGAGGAGTGCACCAGGACAAACCTTGTTTCTGACATACAGGGGATTCTCTACAGGCCAGCAGTGATGACCGTACACAGAAATGGTCTTGATCTGTGGATTTTCCTGCAATCTTATGCAAGAGATCACTACACTTTCCGAAGGACAATGAGACTAGAAAAAAACTAATAAATTAACAAGAACCTAGATGTGGCAGGCACTAAGTGAGGTTTTGTGCCCCAGCACCAGAGGCAGTAAAGAAAAACAGCATTTGGGCTTTTCATCATAGCTTTTTCTACTTTCGTTTCTGAAACTGTGCCTCCTCACTAGCAAGAGGGGAAAGGCTAAGAAGAACTGGGAAGATGGACATGGCCTGCCACAACTGAGGCAGAATTTAAAGAAATAAAATATTGAGCATAGGACTGCAGCACTTACACACCGCTAAAGAGATCAGCTAAATCACCAAACAATAAAAAAGCCGTTTTCCTTTATCTCCCTCTGCCCCTTCTCTGTTCTTCAGGATTTAGCCCCTTGCACAACAGTTCTCCTCTCTTCCTGCACACTTCTTTCCATCTATCTTGCCAGCCCCAGTCAAGAGGGATGATTATCTGAAATAAAGCCAGACAGGAGCTATGTTCCACTTTACTGTTTATTAATTTGCCTCGTCATATAAAATATGTGGGGTTTGTTCCCTCTCCCACATCTTCACCTCAGATCTTCAGAGAAGTCTTTTCCATAGGAGGATGGAGTGGGAGAGCTTCATCTGCTATAAGAGAGATCTCCCCTCATAGAAAGGAAAATGAACTGAAATCTTTATTTCAAAATACCCGGAGAGCTCAAATGCAGGCAAGCAAAAAGCCTTCCAAATGAAGTTTTAGTGAAATAAAGAAGGCTGACCAGAATGTTTCAGAGCGTGAAAAACTGTGAATAATAAACAATATAAGTTCTGTTTTACTAGAAAATCTCATCACATAAAAAAGCAGTCCTGTGAATCATCCTTGATGCTGGCTAGCAGACTCTATGTTCAGAGCACAATGTCTACACTGTCTATAAATATTACTATGGCCAGTAAACTCAAGGCAATGGCAAGGGGGCTGTAAAACTATTGAGGGTACCATTCACTGCAGTGGTTGTAAAAAATGCCATAAAAGAAAAATGATCTTTTATTAGATCTTTTGTTTGGGAGGAACTTTGCATTTTAACAGGACATTTAGCAACCAGGATAGCTTTTCAAAAGCAGCAGTCTCACTGCCCACAGATTGGCCCTGTTAAGTCCTAAAATTACTTCAGACAAGAGGTGAAGGTCCATCCCCATCTGAAGAAGTAAGACGTTCAGCTCAGCTCAGCTTACCATCCCCACTTCTCTGGTCTTTTACAGCTTTTATCACACTTGATGTAAGGGGGATGGCAAGACGCAGTGAAGAGCCTAAAGCCACTTTTTCTGTTAATTTTGCTTTCAGCAAATGGAAACCCCAGTTTGCAAACTTGCTCTCTGGCCAGGTGATGCCCAGAGCCAGCATGAAGACTCATTGCAGGCGCAGAAGCAGGATCTGTCCCTGTGGCATGAAACCCAGTGTGAAAAGCCACTGTTGCTTGTAGAGGAGTTACTTCTGAGCTGCTGCTTGCTCTCAGGACACATCTGACATCTCAGGCCTGTGGATGACTGATGGGTCACATCTACCCACTGGTACCAATCTATCCGTGGTTAGAATGGCAAGGCAGTGCATGCCTTTCACTTGCCATGAATTCAACTGAGAGTGTAGACTGCTAAGTCTGCTGCCTGTAGTTTTGTATGTTCTCAGCTGAGACCAAACCTCTGCTGCCTTGCCCAAATATTCTGAATTTAAATATGCAGAGATTCAGGAAAATAAAGATATTTTCTTCTAATTGCTCCATACACAACTGCAAAAGCTCAGCATGGAACTGCAAAGACTGATATCTGAATAGCTACACAGAAGCCAGCTAGAACTAAACCTCAACCATTCTTTTTATCACATGTAGCTAAAGACAGTGGCAGTGTAAGAAAGTTTTGTCGGGCCTGATGGGCCAACTGTTGTGCTGTGGCTTAGTACCACAGCTGATAACCATGCTTTTATTATTCCTTTCCTGCAATGGGATACATCTGAATGCACTCTGGGGTATCCATAAACATCAGAATGGTGGGGGTTTCTGAAGTGCATCTGTCTGACGAGATGAGAGAAAAAGTTGGTCTTGACCTCTAGACTGTTGCCTCTAGACTGGTCAGGAAAATACTGAGGGTCCTTCAATGCCCCGGCCAGGGTGGAAACAGGTCAGACAAAGAAACAGATATCATACAACTCAGTCGAGCTGCCTTCAATTCAGGTGTCAGGACTGACAGGATTATGACCGAATTGAGAGAACTTTAATACTAGAAAGCCACACACAGCATACTCTCAGACTAGATAGGCAGATGTTGATTATTTCAATGGAATAAAAATGAATATACTGCTTACAAAATAAACTAATATTTTAGAGGTTTGATAGCTTTTGTCAACATGTGCAATCATAATAAAATATGATTAAGTATGACTCTCATGTAATGCCAAATGAGTACTTTGGGAGTTGTTTTTACATATCAGAGGTTTAGAACTTGGCCCTAAGAGCATTAATATTTCCTTTAGGAATAGCACATTAACAGGAAATCCAGCAAAATCCTTCATGGTACACTACAAAATATGTATAAAACAAACTCTGCCTCACCCACAGAGAGGTTCAGTCTTTGGATACTTCAACACTTCTCATTCCAATTAAGAACAATCTTTCAGATTGGCACAAATTCAACCTGAATCATCTTTTCTATTACAACACACTCTCTCTATATATTAGGACGTGCAGAGCCTAATTAAACACAAATGTTTACTAGTCAAGCTCTGTGTATTTTGTACTAAAGCCAGCATATCGTATCAAATTAACCCTTCTGCTTTTCTGGCCATGTTGGTTGGATTGCATATGACTGACTAATAAACCTGTTACAACGGAATTTCAGTAAAGTGCTCATGAGGGAAAACTTGCACTCTGTTCACCTTAGCCTTTTGTCGCATCAGCTACTAATATTTTTAATATGGTCTGTATTCTACCAAGATGCATCCCACAAATACTTCTGCAACTGCACTGAAGGGGGAGAGGGCGGCACTGCTTCCATCCAAACAAGATTTGCACAATTACACTATAGGATATAAGAGCAGTATTTGCTCCTGCAGGCATAGTAACTGAATTTCCAGGCTATAATTGGATGATGTAGTTTGCAGCCTCTCCAGAACCCCCTGATGGAATTACATCTGCCTGATAAATTATATAGTTTTCAGAACTGTATTTCACACAATGTATGGAGCCCTGCGTCCTAAAGTCTCGATTGCTATCTGATATCTATTTCTGTCCCTGACATACCAAGAGAGGCTTAAAATACAATGAATGACTCTGCTCAGACATGAGACAGGGAGGGAATGCCCACAAGTTAATGGGAGACTCCTCCCATTACGGGACCTTTCCCTCCACAAGGTGCTGTTGGTTTTCCCTCCTTGGGCTAACGAGGTGGATGGGAGGCAGTGGGGAAATGGAATGCCTGCTGCTATCTACAATGTCTTTACTTCCCACAGAAAAGCAATACAAACCCATAGAACACTAGGCACCAGGTTTTAATACACTTGGTAATCTGCAAATATGACCAGTATCAGGGACAGACTGCTAGATTGGGTTTGACCCAATATATCTTATTGCACAGAATCCCAGCATTCTTTTATAGCTGAAATTTTAATATGCTGAAACAAAGTGGAAATGAAACAGGATTAAATTTTGGGTTACTCTGCTGCCTTTAAGTAGAGGACAGTATATGTCAAGGGAGTGAATTTCAATCTGAGAATGAAAGAGGAATTGAAAAAAACCTCATATATAACTGTAGTGGTCCTAACAGCAGCCTCAGCCCCTGAGAACCGATGAAAGAAGCAGGTCTGCCTTCCTCTATCTATCCCCTGATTAAAAGAGAATACGCAATGAGGTTGGACAGAGAATAAATGAATGAGAAAATAGTCATTTAGTACAGTTATTTAATTAGTTCTTTCTGCTTCTTATGGTAATGTGGCAGAATACAAGGCTGAACAGAACAAGGTATCTGCCCATGGCATAATTAGGCCTTTTAAGGAGGGGGAGAAACGCATCAGTCTGCACAGGCTGGCAGAGAAAGGAACTTCAGTGAGCACCCAATTTTCATAGCTGGAAACACACAGTTTCTTTAATTAATGCAGCTGATAAAGCATTTAGTTATCTATTTTAAAAAAATATTTTTAAAAAATAAAATATAATTATTATTTGTCACCTATTGGGTGTTCTCTATATTAGATGATAATGGAGTCCCCAGACGAAAAGATACTCCTTGCCACCGAAAATGTAAAAGACTACCTTAAGTTTTAACACCTGAAATCTTTTTAAACGAGAGTGAGTGGGAATTGGACATGAGGAATGGAGGCCACCCACAGGGAAGACTCTCCCAAACCTCCCCTCCTCCTCCTCCCCTTTAGAACCAAAATGAACCATTCTGGATGCAGACTGAGCGCCCTGGAGCTGGATGCACTCACTTTTCTAACATACATAGCATGGGGCATCTTAGCAGAGTCACATACATGCACTGCCACCCCTCGCCCCGAGGGAAATCTGGGGAGAATGGACACTTCGTAGAAACACGGAATCACCTACGTTGAAAGGGACCTTTAAGATCATTGAGTCAAACCACCAACCTAACACTGCCAAAACCATCACTAAATCATTTCCCTCAGCACTACATTTACCCATCTCTTAAATACCTCCAGGGGTGGTGATTCCATCCCTGGGCAGACTGTTCCAGTGTTTGATAACCCTTTTGGTGAAGAAATTTTTCCTCATGTCCATCTTAAACCTCCTCTGGTGCAACTTGAAGCCATTTGAGAGGTTATTCACCCCACTCAAGACACTACTGGAAACACTCAGATAACTTGGTTACCAGCAGCTTGTAAAACAAAAGTAGAGTAGGATAAAAAACCAATCTTGTAAAGGAGCTCTCGTAGATCTACATGACATGTTTGACACATACCCAGGAGCAAAGATGCAGTTACAAATTCTAGTTACAATAAAGAGGCAGTCTTAACTAAAATTCTTTAATTAAATACTATTTTGGGGAAAACATCATAATTTTCATTGGGCCAAACTGCTTATGCATACGTACATAAACTCATCCCCAAGTGTAACCCTATTATACCTTACACCTGTAATATTAAAATCCAGAGACTCACATACATTGATTTTCATGAGTTTGATCTCTTCAAAGAATCCTGTCCCAAATCTCTTTCTCAGCTGAGACTTGTAATGTGAGAACCTCCAAACCCCTTCAGCGTCCACCCACAAATTACACTGCAACTTAGCAGAACTCTTTCCCTTAAACTAATCAAAGTTTTGCTCTAACCTACGCTCCTGTGAGATATAGGACAAACATTATCTCAAGTGCACCTCTGCTGATTTAACAGCATAACTTAGGGTACAATAAATGCACAGGAGCACTGATCAGGATCATGTCTGGTAAGAAGCTGCTCTGACTGAAACTGATAAATGCCTAACCACTGATTTTAGTTAGAATGAAATTGAACTACCAAGTAGGTCAGTAAAATTAGTATCTGAAAATTACTATCACTATTCTGCCTTGTCTCCCAGAATTAAATAAAAATAACACAGAGAATCAAATGAGGAATTCATGCCAGGATACTGAAAACAGCCTAGAAAGTAGCGTTAAAAAAATGTGGTCTGATATTGATGACAATACTCTATTTATTCCTAATCCAATTACATTAATTTTGATGTCTTTCTTGGTATTGATGAACTCCCATTTCCCTGCAACACATAGAGAGACACTTTACAGATCCTTAAGATTTATTTATCGGGTAGATAAGCATTTAATAAATTTTTTTTTTTTTTGCTCAGCCATTCTTTGCACAGCGTTGCCCTTTTATCTCTTGCAATAGTCTAATTACGCAATTAGAAGGTTTTTTCCACTTTTAAAATTCAACTCAGCCTGGTATTTCAGCACATTATTTCTATCTGGGGAGATAAATAACACCTCTTCTCAACCTTTATGGTTAAATTTTCAAAGTCTGGCGCTGTTGAGGCCATTCCTGGCTGATGTTTGTCATCAGCTTGCTCCTGCAGAGCAGGTACCTGGGTTTATCAGCCTGCAGGATTGTAGCCAGCCTCCCCAGCTGCTCCTGATGCACTGCATCAGGTACCTCCACACCACTCTGCCCTTTTATCCCACCACCCAGGACTTGGACTTGACATTTTCAGTCCAGTCCGTGCATAGGTGCAAACCACCGTGTTACTTGCACCTTCCTCCAGACACAACAGGTGTTGGTTAGACACCTGGGGGTCTGACTGCACCCCAAAAATCAGTCTCTCCAGGTGCCATGATGATGTCCACTGTGCCTGCACAGGAGCGAAGAGCCAGGATTGCACCAGTGGCAGTTTTCAGTTTGGAAAACATAAGGGAAAATGGGGTTAGCCTGCAGCAGGCAGTGCTTGTGGCAGGACTGCTTCGTTTTCAAGAACTCACCTTTGTTTTTCTCTTAAAGGGAAAGAAAAAATCAGCTAACAAGCTGATGGTAGACACTGGCTTAGTCCCCCATTACCTGAGTACCTGGGAGGGAATAATTGACTTTGGCATGTTATGGATCTCTCCCTCATTTTGCAGGATTATTATTTTATCTCACGTATGCATTTTTTTATATAAGCTTTGGTGCCACTTCTGCAAATACCCTGCTACACTTGATTTTGAAAAACCTGAGCAAAGTATAATATCTTTGAAGAAGAGAAAGAAAGTTGATAATAACACTACAAAACAGACTGTATAGCTTGCAAAGAAATACTAGTATCTGAAGTCACTGCCACTTCTTTAATCGTACCATTTAAGCTGGAATAGAGATTTTGAAACTTTCTGAGCAAGATTTGCACACTCCTAGGAGCAAAAAGTGAGCACAGTTATCATTAGACTGGGCAGTGCACCTTCTGGACATGTTTGTAAGCTTCTTACTGGAAGAAAATACTGACATGCATTTCCAATCATGCTCCTTGGACAAGCAGCAGCTCTTTCCCCTTTCAGATGGGTTTTACTTACAACAACATATTTACTGTTATATGTACCAAAGTGAATAAAATAAGTAGTTGTTAGGGGGTTTGGTTCAACTTTGTTTGGTGGGGTTTTTTTTGTGTTTTTTTTTTTTGTTTGTTTGTTTTTGGTTAGGCCCAAAGTATCAATTTAAAATTACTGCACCTACTATCACTTTAAAAACCAGACCAGGTGAACATAGCATTCTTATTTCCAGACCCATATGCATTTTTCTTGGAAACCAGAATTTTTATTTTTTTTTTTTAAGCAGAACTTTAGTATGTCACTGTCATTAAAACTGGGATTTGCTAAATGGATTAATCATAGAATCATAGAATGGTTCAGGTTGGAAGGGACCTGAAAGATCACCAAGTTCCAATCCCACTGCCAAGGGCAGGGACACCTCCCACTAGACCAGGTCTTGAGCACTCCCAGGGATGGGGCATCCACAACTTCTCTGGGCAACCTGTTCCAGCGCCTCACCACCCTCACAGTAAAGAAATTCTTCCTAACATCTAATCTAAATTTCCCCTCTTTTAGTTTAAAAATGTTACCCCTTGTCCTATCACTCCACTCCCTGATAGAGTCCCTCCCCGTCTCTTTTGTAGGCCCCCTTTAGGTACTGGATTTAGGTAATGGATTTTTGTTTACAGTTTCTGTTCTGTTTATTTATTCTAAATAAATGCTTAGGTCAGAATGACACAATATTATCAAATTAAAGTAATTAATTTAATAGTGGTCATCATGTTACTTCTTTTTAACTTTACAAAAATAATACGTAATATATAAAAGGACTGAATTTAATAAATAACATGTAAATATTTTTTTAAAAAATTGCATAACAAATATTATTTATTACCAGCAGAAGTGGCTGCTTTTGGGGTTGGATTCACAGAAGTCAGTACAGAGCCCTGATCTAACCTGAATCAATAAGCCCAGATAACCAGCAGCAGTTTTCTGAATATGCGTCACCGATACAAACCTAGTATGATGGTACAGAAACCCTAAAACTAGTTTTCTTTGAAAGGAGTTTGGCCCACAGGTTTCAAACAGAGTGTCTCCATTTTTTCTGTCCTTCCTTCCATTTTCTGCTCTTGCTGCCTGCTAGAGCCTGGCAGTGCATGTGATGTGGCTGTTCAATAGACCAAAGTATGAAAAATACTTAATAATGACTTTTTCTCACCACAGTTAGCATGCATGAAACGAATGAGGCTTCCTGCACAGGGGATAAATCTATAACTAAATGTCAAAAACTATAACTCTCTCTGAAGGTAGCTTATTAAGAATTTGCTATGGTTCATTTTACAGTGACACTTCCATATTCAGGAGTGTCAGAGTACAGAGGAGCAGCCTGGGATCAATTCATTCTGACATAAAAAAAGAGGAGATTAAAAAAAAAGGGAAAGGAGGGAGAAGAGAACTGATATCTAACAAAGCATCTGGGCTTATTCAAAGATAAAGCAGATTCAAGATTCATTATTGAGCCCCCAGTCCCAATCAGACAGGCTCAGTGACACAGTCGGGGTGATTATAGCTCACCAGAGGAACCCACGGCAGTCCTAAAGCCCCATTTGCTTAAATAGCATGATACAGTTCTTCCTCCCAAATCATGTATTAAAGTTCTATAGAAAAATAGCATAAGTGAAATATGAAGTTTGCCTATACCAGAAATGACCAACACCATGGCTGTTGGGAGGAAAGTAAATTAATGACTATCGTAAACTCAGGTTTCTGATATAATTAGCTTTTAAAAGCAATGCTGGAAGCAACGCAAGGTTTTGCTTAAAGGCAAAACACAGCTCTAATTCTGTAAACAGAGAGAACAAGACGGTTAAGAATAAAAAAGAAAGGCAACAAAGTTCCAGGGTTTGGCTAAAAATCTGTGATTAAGAACTTCTCCTCTGCAAAATGACATCTCTATAGCAGTGTGCTACCCCACCAGAACAGTCATAGGCAAAGCTTCAACACGAGTGGAAAGGGAAATGTGTCTATATTGCTTCCCCCAACACACAAACTTAATTACTGTTTGTCATCATTCTCTTGTTGGAAAACACGGAATAGGTGTTTTCCACCTTAGATGAACCTTTAGATCTCTTTAGAACAGAAAAATTACAACGGAGATCACGTGCCACTCAAGGGAGCACTGCTCAGCTCATTTGCTGCTTTCAAACTGCTGCAGAGGAAAATGGTGAAAACCAAGGAGAAGCATAAAAAGCTATCATCTGTCCCTGCTGGCTCAGTGAGGTCCGTCCATCCCCTGCCTCCCCCCCTGCCACCATCATGTGTCAATAAATGCATGGTCTCAAAGGTATATATTTATGAATTTACTTTCACAATAGTTGTCTGATAGCTGAGATGGGGCAGTTACCAAACTATCTGGGTGGTTATTGGCTAAGTACTCAGTAAAAGGGATTAAGACATGTTCTAGCAGCTCTGTGATACACAGCAGTATTCCTAGGAACTACGACCTCTCACTGCCAAAAGTTTGATACCACCTTGTTCACATTTAAGTGTAAATTCCTGGAGCAAGCCTGAACCAGAGATATTTGCAAGGTATTGGAGCCAATTCTGTTTAGTATCTTTATCACTGATCTGGATGAGGGGATTGAGAGCACTCTTAGTCAGTTAGCAGACGACACAAAATTGGGTAGGAGTGTTGATCTGCTTGAGGGTAGGAGGGCTCTACAGAGGGACCTGGACAGGCTGGATCAACGGGCTGAGGCCAATGGTACGAGGTTCAACATGGCCAAGTTCTGGGTCCTGCACTTGGGTCACAACAACCCCATGCAATGCTACATGCTTGGGGACGAGTGGCTGGAGAGCTGCTCAGCAGAAAAGGACCTGGTGGTGGTGGCTGACAGCTAGGTGAATATGAGCCAGCAGTATGCCCAAGTCCTGAGCAACAACATCCTGCCCTTTATCAGGAATAGTGTGGTCAGGGCCAGCAGGACAAGGGAAGCGACCGTTCTCCTTGAATACTGTGTTCAGTTTTGGTCCCTCACTACAAGAAAGACACTGGGGTACTGCAGTGTGTCCAGGGAAGAGCAACAAAGCTGGTGAAGGGTCTGGAGAACAAGTCTTATGAGGAGCAGCTGAGGGCACTGGGGTTGTTTAGCCTCGAGAAAAGGAGGCTGAATTGAGACCCTATCACGCTCTACAGCTACCTGAAAGGAGGGTGTAGAGAGGTGGGGGTCCAGACTCTTCGCCCAAGTAACAGGTGGTAGGAAAAGGGGAAATGGCCACAAGTTGCACTGGGAAGGTTTAGTTCAGATATTAGGAAAAATTTCTTCACTGAATGGGTTGTCAAACGTTGGAACAGGCTGCCCAAGGTAGTCATTGAGTCACCATCCCTGGAGGTACTTAAAAGAAGTGTAGATGAGGTGCTTAGGGACATGGTTAAGTGGTGGACTTGGCAGTGCTAGGTTAACAGTTGGACTTAATGATCTTAAAGGTCCTTTCCAACCAAATATCAATATTTTGGTTTTGTTCAGCTCTCAGACTTCTCCAGTTCTGGGGCAAACAGTTCCCCCATTTACATATCTTACTTCCAAGTTTTTACACTGAGCTTTATACCCTAGCATTTGTAAACAATATCAAAATAAATAAACAGCCATAATAAACAGCCAAATAAAAATCCCTTTTATCTTTTGGAGTTATTTGTAATGACATATCAGAAATGAAACCCATCTTCTAATGAACTAGAGCAGCAGCACTCCCAGACCTGTGCATCTTTCATAGATACTTATGAGAAAGAAAATTACTGCCTGACCTAGAGCTTGGACTTTTAGGTGCTGCCTAGCTATAAATGTGCAGGCTATGCATAAGGAAAAAAAAAATCATAAGGAGAAAAAAATTGGAGATTCTTAAAGGTTCATAAAAGCAATGGTATTTGTAAACCACCCAACATACCTTTATGGTCTTGGGTGGGGGTTAACATCATCAGTAAAAATGCATAGGTATCTCCAATAAGCTACTAATTTCCTCTTGGGGCCTCCCATCCCATATTGGCAGTGTGTCACCTCCACAGCTCTGGCTTTGGGCATCAGTAAGGCTGGACATGGTCTGGAAAGAGATCAAGGCTGTGGGAAGACCTCAAAAAAACAAGTCTGGGAGGACAGTTAACACTGAGGCTCTTTCATTGTCTCCTTTTAAGAAGCTGTAAACAAAGCTGTAAATGGAAGGAAACACCCCTGACTTTCCAGAATACAAAGTCTGGCCAAGGCCGTGAGAAATTACTTGTGATTTCTGACAAGTCGCTTTTTCCTTTCTGTGGGAGAAGATGCCTCAAACTGATCACAGCCACGTTACCCAGGCAAAAACAGTTCAAATGTCACTTCTGCTGATTTTCCCCTCCTCATGAAAATGAGAAAAATCTGATGTTAGTGAGTCACCTGATATTGCTGATGTACCACTGCTGCATCTAGTGCCAGATTCTTGGATGCTTTATGCCATTTATTAAGGGAGAGAAAAAGTTAAACAAGCTTGAATATTTTGAACAAGTCAGCAACTCTCCATTGAAAAAACAGAGATCAAGTGAAAACAAAAGATAAAAAATTTTAAAAATCATGGTTTTACAAGGTTGCTAAGGAATGTCCCGATTTCCAGGGCAACTCTGCATGCTCTCGTGGAGGATGCCAGCAGCGATAGCACCCGAGTACCTTGCTGCCTAGAGACTGTTGCTACGAGGGCCATACTTAAATGCTCTCCATGTTTATTCTTGCATGTATTGCAAGTATGTTAACACTGGCTTCCCTTTCAGTGGTGAGCTACCCTGCCTATTTACTCTGTGCTTCTCAGAGGCAGCAGCTGAGTGATGGGCCACAAAGAGCAACGTGAAGGGCAATACAGCTTAGGAGATTGCCTTAAGCCCTACAGTTTTTGCAAAACTCTTTCCAAGAACATCCCGGCATGGCAGCGGCTGTATCCGTGCTCAGGTCCTGAGCCTGATGTAAATGAAATACTTGGAGTTTTAACCACCATGGTTTAAACTGATGGGGGCGCGAGCAGTTTGTTGCCCTAATGCAGGATAAAAGGCTGCTTATTAACTCCATTGGAGTTAAAGGATGATTCACATCAGCAAAGTTAATTACATGAGCACATGCTTCAGGACAAAGCTGAAAAGGATTAGATAAATACTTCATTAGAGAACCTTTTCCACTCATGTTTTTTAAGTTGCTATTGTCTATTATAGCACTTTTGCTCATTTTTAGTCAAGCAATTTTTCACTAGAGAAACAGGATATGTAAGTACTATATATTACATAAATATTACATTTTACATTAAAAATTACTAAAAAGACAGCCCTGATGCAAATAATGCAATAGAGGGTTTGTTCTGTTTCCAACAGGCAAGGCAGAAGGTTTCTCCTGCAAACTTCTGGACAGGAGACAGCTATATTTGCAAAGGAACAAATGGAGAAGCTCTCTTCTCTCACCTGGCATTTTCTGCCTGCTTTCTTCTAGCTGTTTCAGAAGAGCTACTTTCTCCCTCGCATAGAAAAGAGATAATACCTCTTATCCAAAAAAGCTTCCATTTTAATCATATTAGCATTAATTAGCAGAAAAAATTTGATATTCTAATGATGATACTAATTACTTGCAGAGATTTCAATACCTTCAAAGCATTGCATGAGAATGAGTAGAGCAATGAATAACTGTGCATGTCTTTTATCAACTCCAATATTATTTGATGCTCATTAAATATTTCTGGAATTAAAACACATGGTACATTATAACTGGAAGCCTGATCGTTAAAAAGAAGAATAGAAACCATAGAAGCAGTTTTGTCTGGTGGAAGAAAGTTTAATTTTCTCATCAGAACAGCACGTTTGCTGTTTATCTTATTATTCCAGGGAGCACTGTACATTGCAGTTGTGTGTCTGTTTTTCAGAGGGACTGTGGATAAGTACAGTTTATTAAACCCTGCTGAGACAATCTGTTGTGTCTGTCTGTTTTAATGTTGTTATAAGTCAGTTAAGCATGTACCCTACTTGTTAGCTGCATATATACTAATTTAATGTATTGATGGCCTGTCAGTACTAATATCTAATGAATATTAAAATACAAACTCAGATACAGAAATGCAAAGCAGAGCCAGCATGTGGTCAACATTTTGAGGGACAGGCAGAGAAAGGAAAAGACCAGAGTTCAGAGTAAATGACAGTAAACACTCATGAAATGAACCTGAAAACAAATCAGTTGCAGCTTCCCAGGAAAGATGGAGGAAAATAATAATTAGCGGTTTCAAAAACATGAGCTCTAAATATATACTGCGAACTTTGTCTTCTGCCAACTGATTTCAATATAAATGAAACAAAGGACGGTTAGAAGACCAGTGTGCTGGTAAGACAAAGAGAACTAGAGAAAACAGAATAAAGACACTGTACCAGGGGAGAGAGGGGAGGAGAGAAGGAGAAATCTCCCACTGTCTCTTCCGCGATGCTAATTTTCTGTTTAACAATAGCTCTGAAAATGGATAGCAGTTGATACTTTGCATGCTCCACATAATATCGTCTTTCAGCAAAAGCATGTACGTACAAATCTCTCCTGCTTCAAGTGAATGTGGCAGGAGTTTGTTGGGCATGTTTCTCCCTATTAGATCATATTCAGAGCTGCAGCCAGCTGCTTGTTAGAGATTCAAAGCCTTGTGCACCATTCAGCCCAAGCTCAGAGGCATGCTGTCTCTCCTTCATGAGGTTTGAAGTGAAAAGCGAATTACAAAGAGAAAGCCCCTGGGCCAGAGGAGAAAATATCAAATCTCTGCGAGCGGGGAAGCAGCGGGATAGAGACACGTGAGCAGCCGCAGGTCTAATGAAACCCGGAGAATCAGCCCAAGTCGTGTGGGATCTGCCAGGAGTTCAGTCGCTGTTTCCTTCTCCCTTTCCCATCTCTCCGAAATCATTAAAGTGTCTCGAGGGTGGCAGGGAACCGGTACATCTACCAGTTGCAGAAAAGGGAAAAGCAAAAGAGCAGCTAAATAGCAGGGAACTCAGGGTGGGGTGCAACCTAGAAGCATCCTGCCAGCACAGACGGGACCCCAAAAAGAGCCCAGTCGAAACAGCTACCTCCAGAGCTGGTGGCTCCTCCGTGAGTAGAAAGCCTGTGTGGGCCTCCTGCTCCCACCCTACAGGGTGGTGACCTGCCACTGCCCATCCAGCAGGGACTGCAGGGATCTGCAGCATCCTGGGGATGAAGGGACTGCAATGCAGATGCTGTGCGCTCATCAGCATCTGAGAACAAATGGAGGTGTTGGGAAATCTCTGCCTCTGCAGGCAACAAGGGAGATGCAAAGCTGAAGTGGACTCCATCTGCGATCATTAGGGAGAATGGTAAGTTTTGATTTAGAGGTGAGTGACGTTTCTCAGCGTAAACGTTCACGTAGGAGATAACGGGGGAAAAACCTGCAGATTTTTCTATGGCAAAGCCTTCCTAGTTTGCAGCCAACAGCTGTGTTTGTTGATGGGGAAGAGAATATGTCTTCATGGATCAAATGCACAAGGGCTTGTCAAAATTTCAAGCATTACATCAACACCCAGTGGAAAGGCAAAAGAGCAAGCCTTTGAAATGACAGGGAAAATCAGTGAAATTGTAAAATTATGTTAAGAATCAGAATCCCACATTACATTAAATACTTGCTTCGCTGGCAGCATCCATCACAAAAAAGATTTTAAAATAATATTCTGATTTAAATACAACCTAATGTTTGAGCTAGAAGAAAAGGGAAAACACATAGGTTTCTCTGCCCTTTTTGCTTCCCCTCTTCCCCAGTTCCTCTTCAAATGGTCTCCTATAAAGCTATGGGGTGTAAAAAGTTCTCTGCTTTCCTGATCATTTGGGCTCTGCCTGTTCCTTCTCAGCCTGGGAGAGCAGCCACAGTGGTGGCCACCAGAAACCTGCTTGAGGAACTGTAGCTCAGTGGCAGGCTGGGATAGTCAAGCAGAGGAGGAAAGGCTAATTATAGCTTGGCAAAAGGTATTTCATCACTTTGACTTTACAGGTAAGCAATCTCCCCAGGTGAAGCAGTATGGGCAGGGACATTCCTGGTAGAAGAAAAGAAGAACCTGCTGGGAAACTTAGGAAAAGTCAGGAAAAGTTCTTTCGGACTTTTTGGTCTGCTGGCAAAAATTGAGCAGATGATGGAAAACCCAGCTACAGAGAACAGATGAGGAGAAGGAACACAGGTTTTGAATCCAAGAAGACCCACAGTTTTGGTATAGTGAAGGGCTCAAGTTTGCAGTCATCAAAGCTTTTTTATTCAAACCAAAACATGTGCTGCTGAAAACTCATTGCAAAGCCACTGCCAGACTTTTAGCAAAGCAAAGCAGGATCTGGACAAGCGTTACTGCCTAGGTCCAACTAATTTGTAGGTCAGTGCTCTTCTCCTAATTTACCGGGCCTTTTTATTTGCCTTCTGCCATCAGAATAAGGCCTGGTACACAAAGGTAGATGTCAAGCAAACATTCAGTTCAGTTTAATATGATAGAGTGTAAATAACACAGACTCTACATTCACTGCTCACTAAATAAGACTGCATTATTCTTGTCTCTTGTGGCTTTTTTCATTGTTTCTGGCAGGAAAATATAGAAAGGCAGGAAATCACTTACTCTGAGGTAGAGACTTTGCTTCTGTAATAACTCACTAAAGGCCTAACCCTGTTGGGTTTGAAAAACTTTGATGGGACAAAGGATATTTAATTTAATCAAGTATTAAGGTCATGCGCAAAGCAAAAAACCAAGGAAAGTAAAGATGATACATAATGGAACTCTTCCACCAAGAGGCTGAAGGCAAGACAAGAAATAGTCTAACTGATGGCTTCACAGATGAATGGCTAGAAATATTTACTATGCCCAGGAAATAACTGCAACATCCAAAATCACCTTTTAAAACTGAAAACAGCTCCTATTGCTGACAATGAATAGGCCCATAAAATGCTTCACTGTGCAGCAGCAGCAGCGCTGAACTCAGCAGCGGCACAACTGTGGAAACAAGGCTGCAGACACTAATTTCCCTGAAACTAGGAAAGAGAGGAGGAACACAGTGGCTCAGTGCCACACAACTTCATCCGGGGAGGGATGGCAGCTGCAGCCAGCTAGTCTGGCTCCCAGAGAGTGGGGCAAGAGGGAGGTGAGGCCAGTGCACCACGGGGGCGTGCTGAATGAGGCAGAATAAATCCCCACTCAGCTGAAGTTGACCTGGTGAGCATGGGGAGGTGTAAGTGTGCCCACTGGGGCGAAACATTTCCAAATTCAAGCAGCCATCCACGCATCCATCATCTAGGCACCTGGGCAAGCAAAATGACCTCATAATGACTCATCCATTTCCCTTGCTCAGTCATCTTAACAGCAGCAACAACAGAAGAAACCACCTTGAAAGCCCGGCTTAGCTAATATATGCAGCCTCAGGCTCCCATCAGTGTCACTCCTGCCTGCTGCTTTCTTCAGCCTGGACAAGTTCCAGGCCTATGTGTCTTACCTTTGCTGTTACCTGGATGCTATGCGTGCAGGTTAGCCACTGTACGACCCTGCTTCTTCAGCTGCAGGCTCGAGTATCATCTGCTGAAAGTGTTCAAAATACCTCTTTTTGCGTTATTCTGTTCTTGTAATTTCTGTGTCGTTAAAGGTCCAGAAAATAAACCCATCTCTGGCATTGTCTTTGGAGGATTTGAGGAAATGGAAATGTAATGCAACTAGATTTCACATTTGAAGCTATGTAAAGTTAGCTCCAATCAAACCATCACTTGTCAAAAATTAAGAGAAGGCCATCATTAGGCCTCATTTAAGCTGGTTCGAAATCAGTAATTAACTTCTCAGAGAAAACAGATATTTTGCAGGGAATCAGAGATGACATTTTTGTGTGCGATGTACTTTTTGAGCCAAAGGAGGCTGCACATTGACAGTAAACATTATGCCAACAAACCTCGGTAGGTTGGAATAGTTATCTTCTCCCTTAATTAAGCACGGTTTTCAACAGTGGGGAGATTAAAACTGAAGGCAACACATTCAAACTGCAGTAAGCAAAGCATTAGCAACGTGAGGTGGTCCTACGAACTGCTAGCAGAAACAACACAGGAATAAATGCAGCGGACATCAGCTATGTCCTGCTCTGCTGCCAGCTGAGGAGCCTCAGTCCGGGGGGAAGAAATTTGGGAGAGAGGAAAAGCAACATTAGATCATAATGAAATCTAAATTAGGGGGCCTCCAGGGTAGGAACATGGGTGCTTTGCTCTACTGGGATCTCACATATAGCAGATCAAAGAAGAGTTGCAGACTACAAAGCTCTTGGCAGAGCTCGCTGGGTGTGTTGCACCAGTCACAGACATGGACAGGCTGGGTTTGCCTGTAACCACAGTGCCCAGTCACTTTCGCATCTGTTGGCTAGTTGTCCCTCATTGGCTTTAAAAAAACAAAACAAAACTGGGAATTCGGGAAATGATAGAAAGGCTTGTCTTACCTCACACTGGAAAACGCTGATACAGGCTAAAATCAGCAAGCCGTATAAACTGCTGCAACTCATTTAAACAAACACACGCGCACATGCAAGCATCAGTATTAAGAATTCAGCTGACAATCATAAATCATGCCAGCCCACTGCGCATAAAGGATGGGAAAAGAAAGCTGTCACTTTGGTGCTCAGACGGTGATGGGTACCATACAAACTGATAGTGCTTGTCTGATATAAATTAGATAGCAGTTGCCTAAAAGACTGCCATTAGGGAGTACAAAGCACTGAAGCTTGGGTACACCAATATTATATTATTTCCTTTAGCAAGAAAGACAGGAGTGCCACAGGAGAGTGAGTTTTTTCTTTTAAAGACTAGATAAAATATTTGATTCATTCCACTGAAAAAACCCAAGAAGGAAGAAGTACAGGGAAATGCAGAGGACAGATGAAGCAATGGGAAAGGCAGAGGACTGATCTGCTTTGTCAGGGAAATGAACTGAGTGATCTAACAAGACTTTTCCATCTCCATCTCCCGCTCCTGTGTTAAGGGGATGGTTTTCTTCAGTTTGCAGAACTGTTTCTTCCTCAGGGAAGTGTGGGAGAAAGCATGGAAAAGGAAATTTCCTGTGCTCTTTCTCGCTGGGGTAAAAATATGCAAACCTGCTAACCCACACCCTCACCTCGTCTTGGAGGTTCTCAGCTGCCACAGCTCCAACCCAAGCACCAGTGCAGCCTTTGCTGCTCTGGCTAAGAATCAAACTAGTAGCTTTTATGTCATAAAATAAATTTAATGCAACCAGGAAAATCAATTTTTATTTTGTTTTGTTCTAAACTGGGATCTGCTTGATGACATGGATCATTAAGTAAAGTAGAATGAAAAGGACTGGGAATAAATGAAAGCCTATTTAACAGAGCAGGAGCAGTACTACCTGTAAGGATTAACAACAAAAACACAATGCAGAACATTTAAAGTGGTGGATGACATTTCATGTTTCTTGTCATGCCAGCATAGTCCAGCTACTCTGAAATTTGTTTATGGAAATCAAAAAGACAGATACAACATACTGCAGCAATATGCAATCTGATGAGAGAAAATTAAATTCTGCACAACAGCGACACCCGCCACTGTTATGGATTTCGACCCTTCAAACATTTTTATTACTATCTCTGCTACCCAAGGCTTTGAAATATGGTCATAAAAAATTTGCTTCATAATAAGACTTGGCACACAGCACAAGAAGATCTTAGTCCAGAAAAGAGTTGTTGATTTCCTTTCTTCTCCCTGAACAAGCCAAATCCTAAATTCACTTACAAAATGAAAACAAATAAATACATTTTCATTAAAGGTGAATTAAGGATGACAGTTTTGCCTGTCTTACACTTTTCAAATGTAAAAGAGAGAAAAGAAGGTTGTTCCTCATTTAGAAATATACTGCCTTCAAGGGCCCCGATGGCAGCTGGGACCTAAAGAACGAACCCAGGCAGCTCTGTGTAGAGATTTAATTGCTTCTGATATTTCAACAAGTTCCATAGCAAATAGGATAGCTATCATTAAAAACACACTTTGCTTTCCTAAAGCTCCCTATTATGCTTCGTCTAAATATCTTATAAGAACTGGCCTAAAGCTATTGAAGCCCATAAATTTTGTATTTCCACTGGATCATGTGGGTAACTCAGCCCAAACAGACCTTGCAAAACCAGGGTGAAGGGAGGAAGCTCCAAGATGTTGCCAAGACAGGAGAGGTCCACAGATCCCTTGAGGCAGTGCAGCCCTTGTTTAGTCTCCATTAATTTCCCAACAGGGACTTTTTGCAGAATCTGACTCTCTTCTCTCCACAGAGAAGATGCTCAGCATGCTGGAACGGTTCTGTGTCAAACGCCAAGGAATGTTGGAGGAATAAACAAACCAGGGAACATTGTTTTTTTCAAACATCCTCTGTGCAGGCTGACATACACAAAAGCTTATCTAGTTTTAAGATGACCGAATCCTGCACACCACTAACTCAGAGGGAAATTTGAACATATTTATACTCACTAAGGAAGCAGTTATTGAAGGTGAGCATCAACTTCAGCAAATACTTAGTTGCTTCAGTAAGAAACTGCACAAACAAAACCCCCAAAGTTTACTGCAATGAGCTGATCCTCACAGATCTAGTCAGTGATTAGGAATGGGTGATAAAATTATTTGAACTATCCCTGCCTTTATCCAGTCAGTCTGGAAGGTAATGCTTTAATGAATTCTTGTTAAAAAAGGGACAGAAATTAAAACTGATTTTTCAAGACATGTGGGAAACAGTGAATTCTGAAACATTAAAATACAGCTTTCTTTTTTACAAACGTGACAATGCACAAAGTTCAATGCTTTCCATAGTTACTCGTGCATGATTACAAAAGATTTAAATAGCAACTTTATGAGTTTTAATGAAGGCAGAAGGCATCCAAACTGTGAGACTGCTGCGTTAACAATATTGACAGAGACTGCACAAAAGCAAGCATTTTCTAGAAGGACTGGATTGCTCAGTATATGTTGCTTGGTTTTTTAAAATCAAAACACCCCCAACCCTCCATTTGGTCAATTTCATTCCTAGCTATTGTCTCCCAACTTTGCCAGTGGCTATTATATACAGGTATCTTTTATGTAACAGATTTTATTTCCTTGGCTCCCACCAAGAGTTTCTAGAAAGAACGTGTTGTTATTCACTTAAATTGGACAATTCAACAATAGTGGAGGGAATAATGGAGAGGAACCACAATCCCTCAAAGTGATAATAACCTGAAGAGATATTTCACTGCTCATTTTTTAACCAAAACCTGACATTTCTCATTATTTCAGAGTGCAGACTGCCTAATCCAGAAGTATATCTATCACAAACAATTCAGGTACAGAACTGACATTGCAATTATTTTTACTAGTACTAGGCAAAAATGAACTATGTCTCAATGACCACAGATCAAATCTCTCCTACAGATACAGCAGTACACCTGCACTGAACACTTCCAATTATTGGAATGAAAACATGCAGTTGTTGATCCAGAGAAAATGTTTAAGGAGGAAAGTGCCTCTGTTTGACTCCATTTATTACTTTCCAACAGCCCATCCCTGTCAAATAACAACAGTATTATATATATTATTTAATACGTAAAAATCTATCAGAAAGCATAATGAATTTTTCTATCAAGCAGAGAAAACAGTAGTTCTAGTGCAAAATGCTTGCAATAGAACTTCAGACCATGGGAAATGCACTGGAGTCTAGCTTTTGCTGGGGACTCAAAAGCAAGCCTGGTTTTACTAAACAGCTCAGGACCCAGGTGAAGAGCACTGAGGTAATTTATATTTTTCATCTTACAGCTCTTACATGAAACCAGACTCTTGGTGGCAATCACAAATACTACCTCTGCCTATAAGAAAAAGAGAAAAAAATAGACTTTGTTCTACTTTCACCAAGGCTGTTTTTTGCAGTGAAGTGTAGTAAATCTCAATGGCACCATAAAAAAAATTCAGGATTCCTGTAATTGTCCTACTACAATGAATAATCAGAGACCAAACATTGTGTTATTATCATCAGATATATCTGTGATGCTATCTGCATTTATTATTCTCCAGGTTTGCAAAGAATAGAGACCTGCTTGGAAGAACTGTAAGCTTTAGTTTACAACAATGGCATTTTCTTCTCTGTTACCATTTCTTTGTGCTGAAGGAGTGTGGGTGTGATAAAAGGGAATGGAATTGAGCTCTCTCAAAAAAAATTTGAATAACCAAATAAACTTTTTTTTTGTTTGTTTGTTTGTTTTTGTGAACTACAGTAATAGTTTCACATCAGGTTCTTTCCTGTACAAATGAACAAACTGATATACACTGCTACTAAAAGACAAGGTATGGATTTTTCTACCAAAAGCCGTTTTCAGTTCGAGAGTAAAAAAAAATAAAGAAAAAAAATCTGTCATCCATCCCTGCCCCTGCTAAAACAAAAAAGAAAAACAAGAAAGTCATCCCAAAAAGTCTATGTGGCCTGGCTATAGTAACTACTACGAATTTTACAGATCCTGAAGTCACTTTACCTTGGAATGATACCTTCATCTGAAAATTACTGCCTTATACATCATTCAAACTCAAAACTTAACAAGAGCTTTTTTTCTTTCCTTGAAGTACAACTTACAGACACTTAAATAAAAATAACATACATTTCTTTGCTGATAAAAGGTTTTCTATCTTTTGTCTTGCGGTTGCTTCCTGTATTTATCACTTTTACTGAGGTTTCAGTATAAATAATTTACCACATTGGGGGATGGAGTGCAGAGCTGATGAGGAACAGTATACTCTACTAGCTGGGAATTCACCACTTGGACATGAATGAGGAAAACAAAGGTTGGGGTGTAATAGTGACTAAAAACCACCAGCATGATGAAGTTATGAAAAGAGGAGAATGCTGTAACAGAATATGGCAAGCAAGGTATTTCTGAAACAAATTGTGGAAGGTACAGGTGTGATCTCATCTGACACACTCTGCACAACTGCCCTTGCCCATCTCTAAGAAATCAGAATCGGTGCAAGCATGAGATATGGGGATGAACAGGAGCACAGAGACCTTTTCTTAGGAAATAAAAAAGCCCTTCTGATGTGCATGAAAATAAAGAGAACTGAGGGTGAGTGAAGGCAGAAACAGTGACAGAAGAAAAGCAATATGAGGGAAAAGCCAATGTTAAGAAAAGCAAACAGTTACACCATGGTTATGAAAAAAACTGGACTGTGAAGAGTGCCCTGGGAGCAACAAAAAGGAGGAAAAGCTTCCCAACAGGAATAGCACCAGAAAAACAACAGACTTCCCAGGGGAAAACACTGAAGTGAACAAAAATTCCCCAGACTGGTACCGAGATGGTACTTGCTGAAGTTATGAAAGGACTCATATGGTGTGCCTGCCAATCATAGGAGGATAATGGATTCTGTGACCCAGCAGATCCCTTTGATTCCTATGGTCATATAGCAGCAATAAAGCAAATTGTCTGTAGCTTTGCCATTTGGGTCATCTATTTTATCAGAGAAAAGAAGATCTTGGATTGCAGATCTAAAACAAGCACCACAGTGCAGTAGTAATGGTGTTTGGCATGCCCCAGTGGTGTTCCCCCAATGGCAAGGGAGACACATGGTGAACAAAGGACACCACACCTCTCATTTCACTGCTCTTCTCCTCCTTTCACTTTTGCTCCTCTCCTTCTTCACATCTTCCTGTCAGTGTCCCTTGGTGTTACCTGTCTGTGACCTGCCTGGGGAACCTGATGTTGGGTACCCAGTCTGCCCAGCTGCAAACCCCAAACCTAGCTCCCTGGATAGCCAAAACATGAGAGGGTTCTCTGGCCAAAGACCAAATCAGAGGCAATTTGAAGAACTTAAGGTAGAGTAACTTCTGGAGACCCTTGTGCCATGCACAGCTGCCAATAGCTGGCTTTTGAAAACAGTTTAGCTTTCAATGGTCTAGCATAAGTGGTCTTTCTAAATAAAATCATCTGTATAGTAGTAATGAATCATTAAATTTATTAATGCCAACCAAGTTTACTTAAAATATTATTATAAATGAGCATATAAATAGCTAAGTAAATGCAAAGTTATTTCAGAGCTCCACAGGGGATATTAATAATGATAACTTCACTCCGGTGAGACCCTGAAGACTCAAAAGCTAACAGAAGTTAAGGCTTCCTTATTAAAAATACACATAAGGCTTCCCAGTCCAGCAGAGATTTATTGACAGGACCCCACTTTTAGTACTGAGGGCTTATAACACTATTACTCTGGTTTTATTATTAGTAGGTAAAACAGATATACTAGTGAGCAGGCAGTTGAACGTAAGTGTTTCATGGATGGACGGTTCAGGGACCACCCTTCCTTTTTGTGAAGATTTCAGTCTTCACTTTGTGCTAACGTGTGATACTGGGGAGCACTTTCTTTCCTCTCTCTCATTATGTGTCCACAAAGGAATATAAGGCTAACTCTCACTTCACCAGCCCTCTAAATATCTGTAATCTCAAATCGCTGTCTCTAGTGCCTTTTGCTGATAATAACCCCCAATACACAATGTCAGCACAACTATGAAATTAGAGCATGTTAAGGCAAAATGCCTTCCAACACTGTTAAAAGTTTCAGCCTCCCACATGAAATGAATCATTACAGCATTAGTTTCCTTTTGGCCGTGCTGTCAAGTTCTCTGCAGCAAAAAACTTAACTATCAAGGATTTTATAATGGCTCCTGTCACCTTGCATCTGACCGCCTCAGAAACATGTACAGTTGACTTCAGCCATCGTTTTATCCATAATTTCATCCTAAACAACCCCAAGCCCATAAAAGCCACAGAAGAAAAATTCCCACTTTATTATCATATTGAACATGTCGTGTTCTTGAAATAAACCAGCATCATGAGGCTTTAATCCTCTCTCAACTTCTCCTAAATGCCATCAATCAGAGAACTGTCAGCTCAAGTGTGACAAGAAACCTGCTTCCATTCCCCTGAGACCCTGGTGAAATGAGTATTATCAAACCATTTTTTCCTTCAGAGGAGTTCACTACAAAAGAGTGGCACATCAAGAAATGCAGTCTCCAGCACAAGATCAATATTGATATGTCCCCGTTGAGAGGTTTCAAAATGCTACCCAACGTGCAGCAAAAACCTTTGGCATTTTTCGAGATGTATAGTTAAGAAAGGTGCTGGAAATCTGGCTGAGTGTCTTCATTCAGGATGTGATAGAGTCTCCCTGCAGCAAAGCTGAAACATGCGTGTGACAACCTGTGTACAAAGACTCCTCTCTTCCCTTCATTATCAAAGTCAGACTCTCCGTAGAGAAGTAGATGACTCTTGCCCAGGCTTTTGCCAATCAACATGCTAAAGATCCTTCTTCTCCTCTTTGTCTGAATGTAAACTGACCATGGAGCAGTATGGGATACTTCAAAACATCTCTGTTTGTGCCAAGTTGCTCAGCGAAATAAGGAATTCACACCAAGATGTACCAGAGACACAACTTTGTCCTAGTAGAAGTGTCTGACTTAAAGGGCTGCAAAGCATTTTCTTGAAACTTTAACAGAAATTAATTTGGTCCTGTCTGCGTAGTTATGGACTGAACAAATGTAATATGCATTTCTCCTCCTTCCCAGACTTGTTTTGCATAGAAAGAGTTGTTTTATTTTAAGGAAAGAAAATCCTGGGAGAGCATATTTGAATAGGTATATATTGTAATTCTACTTCAAGGCCCCAATTTACTAACTTTCCCTGTTAAGTTTTTACCGAAAAGAGCATTGACAGATTACTCTTATGAGCACCTGACAAGTTTACATAATTTTCTTTCTCTTGCATTTTGTCTGTCAATTTATGTCTATTTACAAGGATTTCAACTTCCTCAATCAGTAAAAAAAAAATTCCACCGGGGAAAGTTCAGTGGGTTGAGAGGTTTAGTAGCTGAGGGTATGAAGCCTTATATTTTGTGTTTATCATCTAGTAAAAATAATCTATAATTCAGTTAGTGATAATGGCACGCTGTTATCACTCACAGATCTTATTCAAGCTTATGCGAAGTTTCACGATTAGTTCTGCCTCCATTTCACAAAAAAATAACCAACTAAACCCACACATGTTATAAGTGCCAATAGGGTTCAGAAGCACTGAGATGGAAATACCAGCCTGTGGGCCCCCATCCACAAAGCAACACAGTCTGATGACAGGAGACATGTGGTTAGCTTCAATTTCTGCAGTCTTTCTTCCCTGGAGCATCAGGGAAGCTTGGGTGAAGCATCATGGAGAGGCTAAGGGACATTAACAAGAGTCCATGATTTTCAGACATGTCTTGGAGTTCCTTTGTAAACTATTACCAAATCACATGCAGGGTGAGCAGACGTATGACTACTATATCAATTTGAAGAATGACTTCATAGAGAATAACCCATTTCTTTCATCAATCATTTCAAATGTCATCGTCATTATTAAAAAACAAACCTATAATATTAATCTAGGAGCTAATGTAAAAGACAGACAGCTATTGATTGAACTATCTACTAACTAGTACAGCTCCAAGCTTTTCAGTCACCAAGCACTATTAGCAACTGATATTTTATGCTTCTTTGAACTACTACTTTTTCTGATCACCAGCTTTCTTACCCTCCTCCAAGCATACGAGTTGCAACTATCTGACAGTAATTGCCATGACAACTGGTGCTTGTCCCAAGAGTACAAAAGACAATACCGCCAGCAAAATTCAATAAGCAGTGTAATGAAGTAGAACAGATCATGAGAAGTCAGTTGTGGGTTCGTGGTATGGACAGTGAGCAATCTGGATGATTCCCCGGGTGTCCCGGGGCTGTCTATGTCCCAGGCTGGAGCATTTACATATGCTGCTGAGGCACCCTGAATAGGATGGAGAGATGCTGCAAAGGAGCAAATTATAACCTTGGAGGAGAAAGGCAGCAGGCTGATGGTAGGGAAAGAGTGATTTAAAACAAAGTGAACAGATTTGCAGATGGTAAGGCTGGAAAGGCCATTACAATACCTAGTCCAGCATTCTGGTCCATAAAGGATCTCACAATGATGCAGGAAAAGCTGGAGGAAGATTTTTAGAGCACAAATCAGGATAGGCACTCTCCTCCCATGCATTTTCAACTTCCTAAGCTTTCAGCTTACTGGCATTCCCATCTCCACCACAAAGTGAACATCTGAAGACAGAATTCTAACATGTTCTTACAAAACTGAAAAGACAAGAAAAGAAATAAGCGAACAATTTTTTATCTACTCAAGTTCTAATAGCTAAGGAAATGCCTTAATTATAAGCATAGGTTAACTGCACGGCATCATTACAGGGCTGATTTGGAGTTGGCTAACTGAATTAATTACATCCCTTACCTTCAGGTTTCTTTGATGTGAAATCTTAATTCAGACTTTCCTCATTTTATGATGACTGATCCTGAAATTGTTATAAGCATACTTTTCTGTTTCTTTCTACCGGATAATGGGTTTCTACTTTCAACTGTAACAAAGATTTCACTTTAAGAGTTTCTAATGACATTAAAGTGACACATCTAGCTAATATTAGCTAATTTAGCCAACTACAGTGTTATCATGGAGTAGACAGGATAAGGCAGGAGAAATGATGTGCTAAGAGAGAAGCAGTTCTGATTGACAAGGCCTTGAGCAATCTCCTCATAACTTTGTAATTTGTTCTCCATTTTGAGTTAAAAAATAATCCCTGAATATCATATTATTCCCTCCTTCAACCACCAATTATTTCATTTCGTTAAAACCAAGTCCAAAAATGTAGCTGAAATTTCTCCGAAAGAAAGTCTTTCAGTGGCCCAAGTTCAGAATGGGTAATAAACCTCCAGCCAGGAAACAATTCTGTAGAAAAGCAAATGCTGCCAAGAAAGCTTCCTGCAACCCTGCTGTCAAAGCACTACACCTCAAGGCAAGCACCACTGGCGTCCCAAATGAGAGTGATACGGACTGCTGAAAAGAGCAGCAGACAGAAACAAGGACCTTTCTCACCCAGATGCAGTGTTTACATTAGTGCTGGCAGTATAGCAAGAAGCTCATGAAGTCCAGCACCAGGCCTACAGAGAAAAAGACTTTGGCTTGTAGGTAGCACACCATATTGCCTTGTCCAGGAAGAGTAAATTAGCAGTTTTACCTGCAAGCATCACAAACTGAACTTTAAGAAGGCACCTCCAGATAGGAATAAACTATCCTGTTTATCCAGATCAATATATCAGTTGAGACTCGCAGCATTTCTCCTGCTGAATAAAGATACTGTGCTGTTTACACAGAGATAACCAACACCATTACTATTAAGATTCAGTCTTGAGATAATTCCAGCTGTAAAGGATCAGCTAGATGTATATTAGTGATCTAAAGGGCTTTAACATTTAAAAAGTTTAGCAAGGAGCTTATCTTTGCCTAGCCAAGATGAAGGGCTGGCATCTCTGCTTTGTCCTCAATTTGAAAAAAGATACTGTTGTGTATGTAAGTGCCTGTGGGGGATGAGAAAGCTTCTCTGTGAGCAAGCACATCTTCAGGATTGGACCTGAAATGCAGCACTGTGGGAATCGTCTTGAATTGCAACAGGCTAAAAGGAGCACAGCACAATCTGCTCCCAGTCCTGCCAGACTGGGACAGAAGTCTCCTGGTGAGAGCTGGTTACCCAGGCTTTACTTTAAATACAAGCAAAAAGATGCCAACAGGTCAGCCCAATGAACAGGCAAACCACTCGCTCCCTAGAAAACGGCGGGGGGGGGGGGGGGGGAATAAANGTACTGATCCCAAACACCAGTTCTGTTTTTGAGGCCAACCACATAATACCACTGTCCTACTTTGGCAGTGCAAGGGACACCAAGCTTCTCTACAAGACACCAAAGCAGCTAAAAGGGTCTGTGTTAACCGAAGCAGCAGAAGGAAAGCACTTTGGGCGGAAAAACCCGAAATGGTCAATGGAGGCAAAGCACCAGGTAATTTGCAATACAGCTGCTGCTAGGGAGAGGAAGGATGCTGTGCCTACATGCAGCCCATGATGGTACCTGCTCCGCAGACAGCACCTTCTCCTCATCTCAGCTATTGCAGCTCGTGGTGGAAGCAGAGAGGCCGCTTCTAACTTCAGCCCCCAGTGCCAAACCCACCCTGGGTTTCTTCCACAAAAAAGGGTCTCGGAGCAAGTAAGCAGTTAACCCCGGTGGCCTGCACCAAGAATAAAGAAGGAAAAGCTGGGAAAATGGGCAGAAAAGGGGTGGTGAGAGAAGCAATGGCTTTACTAGCTGGCTGAGTGATTTGCAGTTACCTTGGATGTGTCGTTCATCCCCCCAAGCTGAGTTTCCCACTGCAAGCTGGAGTGACAGCCCCTTCACTTGTAAAGCAGAAGAAGAGGGCATTGGTACACACTACTCCTTTGCTCTCCGCTGCCGGCCCAGATATGCACACAAATATTTCATTTTGGGGCTAAGAATATAATATGAACGCTGCTGCCACCACAGCGACCTAGTCACCTGTACAGCCATGGAGATATTTTTTCTTGGGTGAAACATTTGTCAGTGGTTCTTTCTAAAACCACTTATTTTCAAGAGGAATTGTGTATTTCACTTGAAGCAAGATTGCTACTCTGAAAAAAAATAAAAATGAGTGCTGTAGGTGTTTCTAATCTAAAAAGGACACTAAAATCAACAAACTTTCACTTCCTTTGGGTTTTAACCATGCTTCATTTTCAATTGCTTTTATTCTCCGGATTTTCTCCAAATTTATATAAAGTAGTGGAAGAACACAGGGGAATTTGATGCTACGGGTGAACTCTGGCGGCTTTTTGAAAGCCCTGATTGCTGCACAAGCGTGACTCTCAGAGCTGGCACATTTCTGCAGCTTTGCATAGTACTTCACAGCCAAGAAAGGAAGTGAACATAAATGTCCTGTTTCATGCGGATGTTAATCTTGAGCTTTACATCTAAATTATGCAAAAGACATATTTATAGGATTAAATTCTCCCGTCAGCTAAACCATTACAAATCTGGGTAATTCCATGATCTGAAGATCCATTGCTAATTAACTAAAGTCCCTATAAACCCAGGGAAACTAATACAACCAAACAATATTAAAAATAGAGTACATACTTCTCAGCTAACTCAAGGCTCAGTTCTGCTTGCTTCCTTTCATATGCTGCTCTAGGAATACCCTAAGCAAATACAAACGAAAGCAGTCCTTGATCAGAAACTTCTAATCCCTGCTCTCAATGCAGCAAATCCACGCATAGTACTCTGCTGCTTTCCTTTCCAAATATTACTGTAATGGGAGTTAAGTGTTAAGTGTGGGTTTTTTTTTTTTTTTTTTTTTTTAGTTTAAAAAAATAGAATCCCTAACTGAAAACAAAAACATCCAAAATCAAACCTACAGCTTATCTGCTTATGGGTATATATGTCTTAAGTAGGAATCTGATATCTTTGGAGATACCAATTGTCTCTTTGGTGATGTTTAGGCATCCCACCAATGAAACTACATCCAATACAATTATTTTGCCCTTTCATGCCTTTTACTAGTTGAAATCTTTCTAGTTTGGTGGGAGATGCTGTAGTATGCAGATATCTACAAAGCAAGGTAATTAATTAGCAGCTTCTCTTCACTGTTTTGGAAATTCACCTCTTCTTATGCCATTCTTTCAGCTGAAGACAACAGTAACAACTATAAGGAAAAAAAAACCTGTTTTAATTACAATAAGTATAAAAGGATCATTACCTTTCCAAACAAGTGTGCTTCCCTCCAGGTTCAGTCCTAAACTGGGCTTTTAGAGTGAACTAGCAAACCCCCCCGCATGCTATTAAGCACATGCAAGAGAGAGACATGCTCAGGTGCCATGATCAATTACTACCACTAGGACTTAATCAAGAGTGTAAGCACCCACTTGGGTTAGGGCAAAACTCCTCATTATATTATGCTGTGACTACAATGGACTGATTATTAAACCCTTTCTATTGAGAGTGATCATTAGAGGAATATCATAAAGTACTTGATTAAGAGAAAGTCCAAGTAAGACACGCTTTACTGACTCACTACCAGGTAATAGAAAAGAGCAATTTTCAATACCTTCCATGCAAACTTAAAAAAAATATGATTTTTCCAGATTTATTTTGTTGTGTGGGATTACAAAATCCTGCCTTGCCCCACTCTCCTCCCTTTTTTTTTAGAAATTTTTTTTTCTTTTTTTGGCCTGGCTATTTGTAACATCTATTTCTGTTCATTCAGTCTAATTTTATTCTGTTTTATCTATTGTTTTATTGAGCGATTTCAATATTCTGGTTCTATATAAGACTTTTCCCTTAGTCAGGAACTGCAGTCTGTAATAACAGCAATCAAGGCAGTTCATTCTGACAAATGTATGTCAGGAAAAGACTGCTGTGACTTTGAAATATTGAAAGTGACTGATAACATAATGTGTGAAGCAGAATAAATGCATACAAATCGAAGTTTTAGCTGAGCAGTCAAAGTATGAACCAAATACAGTGTCAGAGCTCTGCACTGAAAGCCCTGTGTGCAGGTGGTTACAATGGCAAATTACTATGCACTTTGCAAATTTTTTTTATGAATAAAGTGGCAAGCACAGTTTTTACTTGGCCATATCATCCTATTTTTCCGCTTGCACTTGGTCATAAAGCAGAATGAAGCCATGTTTAAGTACAAAACCTCGGTCTGGGAAGCCACTTGGTTTTTTATAAAACAAAAATGACAGCTGGGATCAGGGTCCTGCTTTATTTTGGGCTAACCTAACTCGACTGGCACTAATGCAGAAAATAGAACACATTGTGCAAACAAGGGACCCAAACATATCCAGCTGATTCATGTTAGCAAATGCATCTATCTGTTTTGACCCCTCAAAAGATTACAGAGCCAAAGTGAGATTTTTTGGGGAGCCTGTTCTGAACCAGGCCAAAGCTAGGGATTAGGTCTGTGTAAGACCTGAGTAAGAGCTTCCCTACCCAATCTTCACCTTCTTACCACCACCTTCTAGCTCCCAGTTTCCACTCTAAGGAGGAGCCATCACCCAGACATATTAGTGACCACTTCCAACTCCTCCTCCCAGTTTCCACCTGGTTGCTCTGGGGAGCAACCTACCTCACAGGCTTGCTCTGAGACAGAGCAGAAAGCTTCTCTGGGTAGTTTCCTTAGATTTCTCACTTTGCTAATCTCCACCCTGCATGGAGCTAAGCAATAAGGAAGGCTCCATTTATTCACTCCCCATAAGCATTCACAAACACCCAGATTCTCTCTCTACTCAGTGCCACTCCTTTTGCTCCCTCTGTCCCTGCAACCAACAGGGACATTCCTCCTCACACATTGTTTCAGTGAGGGAAGACACCTGTGCTAAAAACCCTTCCTTGGCTCTACATTCTGGAGACTTTCCATAGAGTCTTTTTTCCTACCCCTACCTCTGAACTTAACTTGACTCCAAAAAGTCATCAAGCAAGGCTAGCACCTTCCTTTGGCTACTGACAGTTCAAGGATGGGTGACAAATAGCAGGTGGTTTATGGCAGGGGAAATCTCTGCAGGGTAAGGCAGCAACTGATGCAACAGTTCCACAGACACAAGCAAAATTCTTAGCTCGAGTATGGATAAATCCCCGCAGCTGTCATACCATCAAGTTCACTATTTACCAGAGCTTATTTCAGCTTTAAAAACAAGCTGTATTTTCAGGGAAGCGCCTTTCATTTTTATCTGGAAAACAGGACCAGCTGAAGACTAGCTTTATGGTCAAGCTAAAGGTTAATTACCTTTTAAGCCAACAAAATGGGTTAGGAAAGATCTATTATTTTCTACTGTTTTGCAACTCTTGCTCATTTTAAATGAAATGGGATGACCAATGCTTTGAGCAACTTAGGTCAACAGGCAGGAACCTTCGGCGGGTGGTGCTGGTATGAGGTAGGTGGGCTAAATCCTTATTTGTGGTTATTACAGTTCTGTTGTCAAGACAGCCGGCTGGCTGGATCCTTCTTATTTGCAGGGAAAGCTTTGCACTTGCTTTCCACCCCGTTTCAAAGTCAAGGCTGCTGCCCAACTGAGTTGGAGTACTTAAACCTGCTCAGTACTTAAACCTGTTCTGACATACAGAAAACAAAAAATGTACTACAGGAAATTGTGCATTAACTGTAAACCAAATCTCTTCTTTAGGAATTCATAAAAGGGCAAGTTCTTGGAGGGAAGCCACTCACTGAGACTTCTTTTAGCTTTACTATGATCAGATTTATAACCAGGTAGTTTCAAATTCTGCAGCCATGCACTTACTCACTCTATAAAACTTTAAAACACATGAACGACTCAGCTTAGAAGAAGCGTTCCTTCCACATAGTTGGATAAGCAAGACTGCTTCCAGTGACTGTACCGCACACACATTGCACGCTAGTATCTGGTCATTTTACACGCCAAGTGTGTAATGCCTAAGGCTATAGAAGTGGATAGAAAGTAGCAAGAAATAGCTTGTGAAGTGATATGTGCTGGAAATTTAACACACTGCAATCACTGTTCTCTTTGGGGTGGTTTGTGGGTAATGATCGGGAATTAATACTCATAAATTGCTTACCTGCCTTGCCTTGCTGAAGCTTTGAATGCACTGCCCTTTTTGAAAGTGAGCATTAATTAGGAAAAAGAGAAGGCTTGAACTTGCCTTTTTCATGGCACTTCTCTTCCACTGTGCAGCAACTCTGGCACCCCAGCTTCGTTTGGATGCAGAGGTGCCCTTCCATGATGAAGCCAGCAGGCAGTTCTCTGATTCTCATAGACCTATGTTTGAAGGCAAGAAGATCTAATGCCATTCCCTTATGATTTTCCTTCTAAGGCTTCATTGTAGTGCTGCTACTTCACGATCCTTTAACTTACTCCATTGATTATTATCGTATATTAAGAAGCCCACTAATCTGCTCACTGCCTCTATACATTTTCATTAATTAATTTTCCATTATGTGCATGTTATAAACTTCAAACCGGCTTCAGAATCTTTTAACCCACCTCATCAGTTAATATTAAACCATATTAAAAAGTTGCTAAAGTCTTTGTTTCTGTAGGCATCTCCATCTCCTTCAACTTCTTATCATGATCAAGCGCCACAGGCACACTATCAGGAATCAATAAAACCATTTTGTGTGGGAGCCACAGATTCTCTGCAGTCCTACAGCCAGCAGTCCCAGCTACCAAGTGAGATGGGAGTGGATAATAAAGCCAAGAAATACTTCTGATGACAGTGCAAGAATCTTCAAAACCTGCAGCTCTGCATTAGGCAGCTAGTGGAGTGGAATACACAGGGACAATGTCAGATCATCTGGTCCTTGGGGAAAGCTGTTACCTATGTGCTCATACAGGATTACAGAACTCCGTAAGCTTGGATCGAACAGTTGCTGACTTGGTGGAAAGGCAAAGAGAGAATAGCGGTGGGGCAGAACCTGTCTGCTGGCGCTTTAAATGGATGCCTTTTTAAAAAATCAGAATGAAGCTACATGTTTTCTTATCATCTATTTGAGGTTACAGGTCTTCAGCCTGGATTTTGTGGTCTGGGAGTGAGCAAGCTGTGCAGAATGTGACCGTCCTGCAGCTCCATTGGAGCAGGTGGCTGGCTGGCTGAGCAGCACTTCCAGCAAGGTGAGTTCCCTGGCATGAAGGCCAATTGCAGTTTATCTTGGAGGACTTGGGTCAGCAAAAAGGAAGATGGATGTGTTTTAAGACCTAGGGCCTGCTGCAATTCCCTGTTTCACTCCTAGAAATCTTACATAGACAGCAAAAAATAAGGATAGACTTTTTGGATGGTCAAGAAATGTACGTTTGTGTGTTACTACAGGCATATTTTTATTTAGAATCCTTGCTATGTGAGAAACTATCTTGTTACTATGTGCAACTGAAGTTAAGGCTTTCTTAATGGTGACTTTATCTGAATCGATTAAGACTAGACTCTCATGTCAGATAGCTCAGAAATCTGGAATTACTTTTTAGTCTTCTTCCTCTCACTATGTAATTTCAGTTACATGAACTTGTGACATAATCTAAGGACAAGCTCTAAGAATTAAAGTTTCTTATTTAAATTCAGGAGTTTGCTTCAAATCAAATAAATCTCCCAATTTGCAAAGTTTTCTAATTTTCTTGAATAATAAGAAAAGCCTTCTTTGGAGGGGCATCTTACTAGTTTCTCTGCTGTATTATTCAGAATTTTATGTATACAGCTCAGAACAGTATTTCAATTATACTCAAATAACAGAGGCAAAACTAAGCTGAGTTCTAAGGCATTCACCATTCTTCAGATGAAGAATTTAGTATTTAGATTCAGTATTTAGTAATGAAAAATCCAATTAGATCATTGTGGTCATTCCTCTGCAGGGTTATGATGTAATCCAAAACTTGTCTTTTCCATACGTGGTAAAAGATAAATCAGAGACTTAGGGACAGTCAAGGGCTTTCATTAAAAAAAGAAACCAAAACAGAGGGGGGAATCTCCTCAAAGAAAGGGATACATAGTTCCAAGGACTCAGAAAAAGAAATCAAGGTAGTTAGGAAGGAAGTAATTTTCCTTGCACTGAAGACTTTAGACATCAGTGACCTCCAAGACACAAAATGAAAATCTAAGGAGAGAGAATTAATAGCGAGGAGACAGGAAGAAAACATATTTATGACTCAGGGCAGGAACTTTCTTAAACTCAGGGTTTTGCTGACAAGATAAAAAGAGGACAAGAGAAAATCCATACCATTTATTTAAAGCATAACCCTGATAATTTACTAAGGGCCAGTCCGAAATGCTACACAATGCCTCCTCTCCTCCTTGCCTCCAAAGTTTTGGACATCTGAAAGTGCATTGCTTGCTCTTAGTGAGGTGTCTTTAGGTTTGCCATGGGAAAATCATTGTAAGTCTACATTTCTTTTTTCACCAAGAACTGAAAGAAGGCACTGTTTTTTCTAGATACAGTACAAATTCTGAGAGACTTTTTGTGATTTGTGCCAAATTCAATCTCAGGTTTTCTGCAGAAGCTATACGGTAGTTGCACCTTTCATGCGATATGCTATCACATGCCCCACCTCTCACAGATGACCACCAGCAGGTTTGTGACTGCTGCTTCTTCTTTCAGCACATAGGCAATATTAAGTGTCTGTAAACTTGCGCTTGTCCAGGACATGTGTCTTCTGGGGAAGCATAGCTGATGAATAACAAGCAAGAAGCCCACACTAGAGCTCTGAGGACAATCTTGTCTTTTTCTTAATTTTTCTTTTTTTCTATTGTCACTGTTTCCCTTTATTTAAAAGTAGAGTCTTTGGGGAAGAATGCACATGGATGTTCTTGGGATATGAGGAATAAAAAAAGCAACTGTGGCCTGATTTTTTTTTAGTGGTACTGGGTGTTGACAGCTTCTAGTTAGGCGAAAAGCTGGCAGCTGGCCTCTGATGAGTATGAAGTTAGTGTTTTCTCTGTCTCTAGCAAGCTGCAGGGCCAGGACTGTAGTGCAGAAAAAGAGAGGTAGCCAGCAGAGGAAGTGGGGACGTGAGTGGGATCCAAGCACTTTGCTGTCACCCTCTCCTCGACCCTCACCAGAAACCAGCCACCAGCACAGCACCTGAGCCATTGCTGCTGCACTTCAGAAGCACAGACACCCTATGAAATACTCTGAAAAGAGTTTGCAATTATATTTATACCTCCCAGGGGTGCAATGGAAGTTTTAAAGTTTAGGGCTGAAAAGACTCCTTCACAGGTGTCAAATTTAGTGTCAGCATAGAGTTCCTTATGAACCAAATGACACATCCTCTTCAAATTCTCCTAGGAAATTTGGCAG
This sequence comes from Thinocorus orbignyianus, assembly GCA_013400375.1. NCBI lineage: Eukaryota > Metazoa > Chordata > Aves > Ciconiiformes > Thinocoridae > Thinocorus > Thinocorus orbignyianus. The sequence goes on from VXBW01005253.1 coordinate 774,129, forward strand.
TTCTCATTATTAAAGCCCCTGTCATTACCTTGAAAGAAAAATAGAGAGAGAGAGAAAAAAAACTGATATGCTGCCTGGAGACTGCTGGTGCTCAGAAGGTTAACTCCTAACTGCAAAGAAAAGGGGTCATCGATCTATCTAAGCACACCAATTTGCCTAATGGCATGGCCAGGCTGGTTTGTTAAGATCTGCAACATGTGAATGTAGTCATCAGGACTCTGCAACAGGCCCATCATTCAGATGTTGCCCAGATTATTTCTATGTTATTCATGCTAAAGTCACACATTTATTTTCAGGATGGACTTGAAGCACCTGTTTTCAGAGAGCACAGAGTGGTCGCAGGTACTGAGTGGGACCCCAGCCGGCCACTCTGCCAGCCCAATGCAGCAAAAAGCCTACTTCATTCTGCAGTCAGACCACTCATTGCTGCTCATGCCCTTGTTTTGGCCTAGAAGAGATTTTCTGAATGCAGAAAAGAAAGGTCTCAAAGAGCAGTTTCTTTACAGTGCTTTCACTTGGCTACCTTTCTCCTCCACTAAACTGTACCCGCACAAAATGCTTTTTTGAAGGCATGTTGATATTGCACTTTTGTTCATCCTCAAAATGATAGATTTCCTTGAGTCTGGAAAGAACTCCTGAACAGGATTTCGTCTTCTGTAGCATGGCTAGAATTAATTTTTTAAAAGCCCAGCCTGGTAAATGTGCATGGAGCTTCTAAGTGATGCGCATTTTGACAGATGCTCCACTAATATTTCACTATACCCCAAAAGAATAACTCTGGTTTTAAACTGTGTCAGTTCAAATGTGTGGGAGCACTCCCTCTTCTCTCTAAAGAGTATAGGCATTGTCTTACACCTGTAAAATTACACAGTATGAACCAATGCAAGCAAATGGCAGTCCATTCCCATGCTTAATTGCATCAACTTAAAATCAAGTAGATATTGAACATTTTGTTTTAATTTAGCTGTAGCTGTAGTCGTAGCCATCTTTACTTTCTGGTTCCATTGCAACCGGAGGCCCATTATGTTCCAGTAGGACTGCATCCCATGCAAACACACAGGCACTAACTGGAAGCTACGGCTGGAGGCTGGGAACAGTGCGGCTGTCAGCGCCAGCCCCATGCTGTGCTTGGAGCGCTGCAGCTTGTCTGCCTTGTCGGTGAGGATGGTACCAGATAACCAGGTACAGTCATCACAGTCCCACACCCCAAATGCAGGGTGTGACCCCTAGGACTGTCACCAAGGTTTTGGTTCTCACAATGTTCCCAGTTGTTTCAGGCTTCCTTTTAGAACCTCACAAACTACTCATGGTATAAAGGGGCACACCATCATGGGAGGAAGTCACATTGAGGGACTTAATTTTTACAAGGCTGCAGCTGCGTTTTGCTAGCACCTCAGCATTTCAAACTGATTGCAGGCTTAATGACTTTCTTAAGTACCCTGATGGGTAAAGTCCCATAGAGACTGGACTGCTTCACAGAGCAAGTCAATATCACTGCAGTCGCCAAAGGCCACGGTATTTTGCCTGTGTTAATCCTTTGGAGAACAACATAACAGACATCTCAGAGTGGTTTTGGAAATCCCAAATGCATAAAATTTACCACAGTGTTATCTCGACTGCACCTCATACTCTGTAGCATTGGAGAGACCCGGTGGATGTTTACACCTCTGTCTTTTCCTGTTTCTCTGGAAATAGCCTGAACGTTCAGAAAAGGTAATGAAAGCCTTTAACTCATGCCCGTGATTCCTGCACTGAGACCAAAATCTCCTGTAAGCTTGCCAGACCTTTTACAGCTGCACCCAAGGGATTTAACACTGTGCAGCTTATGGGTTTGTATGAAATTTCATAAAAGAGAAGCTCTGTATTTTCACATAAATATATTTATTTGGGGAAAGATCAAGAAATGCCAATATATTTCAAACTGGTTCCCTACTGCACTAAAGAATGTGAAATATTCATGTGAACATTTGCTAATCCTATCCAGTGAAATCTATTTCTCTCTCTATTTAGCATGCAGGCTACAGCAGCTGAAGGTTGTTCAGCCTTTTCATTAGGAAGAAAAGTAAGGATGATTTGTGAAAATCACATGGAAGTAATCATAAGGAACATTACTGAACGGTTTCAGAACAAAACCTTGTAAGCTACCTTATAGGCATGCTTTCTCTTTCATGTGTTTGTTTTTTATATGGTGTTTCACAGCTTCAAACTGTAAATTTGTATTTATGGGCACAATCAGAAGTGCAATTTAATATACTTTCATAAGGAAGAAATAAAAATTTAAGGGGCAGCATGCACATTTCAGAATAAACATCTCAGGCTCTCTAAATTCTCCAGTAGGGAGCATCGCTCCCAGCAAATTCCAACTTCTCTGTTCAACCGCTACTCTTGACAGTATAATGAGTTACTTTTTCATCAGGGCTAAGTTTTGCATATCCATGCAGACCCTCCTGTGACCCAATATCTCACAAATAATCCCTTTCTTCATCCACCTGAACTCTATTAACTACAGTAGGAAATGGAAAATGAGGAAATCTGAGCGTCTATGATCCCCGATTCCACCAGGGAAAAACATTTGACCTTAGGAATTCATTTAAGTCTCCTTATGCTATGGATTCCCTAAGCATTAAATGCAAATATCATTTACTTTCCACTGAGAGATGCAAATATTTAAATATTACTTTGAAGATCTTCAGATATAAAGCGCTATACGTGTGCACATTTTTATGCTTCTTTCTGCTTTCCTACACCTTCAAGATACAACAATACACTGAAATGCTAAATTTTTTAAGAAATAAAATTGTACTTGGAAATGTCAGGCCTGCACAGACCAATGATTCAGAAGTTGCTAAAGGAAGTGTTATCGGAAGAAGATGTAACCTAGCCTCTCCAGGTACTGAATACTGTGATGAAGAAGACGATCTCTTACCATAACCAGCTATGACCATTTCCCCCACATACTGAGAACTATAAAACTTACATAAATAATGTCAGAACAGTCCTTAAGGGGTGGTTTGGATACATCTGCCTTAACTTGGTGGGGATGAAGAATGCTCAGACGTGCAGGCTTGAGCCATGCTGTGCCACTTGGCAGATTCACTGTATTTAGTAATAAAGACAGAGACCATGAAACTCCCCTGTATCTTAAAATTTTTGCTCTTAAGCCTTTCTGGGTAATGCTCTGAAGAGGATGACTTAACACCTTGACTAGCACCTGAGATCTCTAGCACCTGGAAACATTTCTTAGAAAGATTACAGTTTTACTCTTTTGTTTTGCATGGAGACCCCAAACATTACACAGCCATAGATCTTAAGCAGGGCCAGTTGGGTCATGGCTGCAATATTAAAGTATTAATGTATTCAGTGAATAATTGCCCATAGTGTTAATTGTGATATATAAAGCAAATATATGCTTCATTGAAATTAAATTTTTCATTGATCCTGTGAACTTTTGTATTATGTTACTGCTATGTCAGCACAAATTCAGCTCCCAACATAGAATAGATTCAAGGAATTCAAGCCTTCTCTGTTCATGTAGGATATGCGAGCAGTGATTCCTCTGAATCTGCATATCATTACTTAATCACTTTTTTTTACCCCTACCTCATTCTATGGACTGAAGACGAAGGCAATATCCTGAATGAAGCATATTTGTATGATGTAATTGCTCTCATTCATTAAAAGTAACCACACAAAAGAAATTCCATCACAGCAACAGTAGAATTTTGTTACATGCATCTAACACAAACCATTAGAAACTGAGTTGAGAGAATAGGTTCAGAATGGAAAATAATCATGAGATTAGACCATACCTTCTTCTAAAAGCCAGACTGTAGATATTACACCTTTTAAATCTTTGGTTGTTTTTTATATTTCACACACAATTAGTGTATTATTGTACAATAATAATATTGTACAATTAGTACCAGAGTGAAGCACAAATACTGCAAAGACACAATACATACAACTAATTGAGTAGTTCTGATACTAGTAGAAACGCAGTACCAGACAATTCTCTAGAGATCTCACTTTTGTAACCCAAGAGATAATTGAGATAAGCATCTAAGCTTTTGGGTACAAATTGGAGTCTTTTCACTGAAGCATCAAATGTTCTTATTCATCACCTTAAGTTTTCCCATCAGTGTCCAAGTTTACCTTTTTTTCTCCTGTAACAGGAAGGGTTGAGTTATGCTGTCTCTCTATAACAAATGAATCAATTCTTTCCTCATTTTCCTGCTAATGATGTTCAGCTGATCTCATTCATGTTTTCCAAAAGAAACAAGAACAATTCAAATTAGAACAACGCAAAGTATTTTAAATGCAGTTTCTAAAAAAGTGAATAATCCTATGTCTCCGAGGACATGAATGCCTATGGATCGCAAGCAGAAGATGTTTTCCCTTTTCAGAAAATTAAATTAAAAGAGGAGTCCAGAGCTGAGAGAGACCCTTTCCCTTAGGACCTGCTCTGCTTTCTCCAAACACTTACCTTTGTGAGAACACGTCTCGGTATGGGCTGCCGTGCTGCAGTGCAATCCCATATCCTCTGTCTGCCACAGTGTTTCCGATGGTGTAAAAAGAGCAGTCTGCGTCGTTGATGGCCACATACTCCAGTACTGCTGCATCCCAGACGAAGGCGTAGTTCCCGTATTTCACCTGCAATAAACATACTGAGTGCTCAGACTACAGACTGTCAAGTCCAAAAGGAGGTTAGTGCACTGAAACGCATGGCAGCTTCAGCACAGCCTGTTCTTTAAAGAAAGCAAAGTTTGGGTGCCCAACAGCTCTCGGCAAAGAAAGCACGCTGTGACTGGTGCCATGTGGTGCTTTGGCTGAACACCTCAGCAGAAATGGAAGAAATGTGGTCTGAGAACAACATGCTGTCAGGAAAGCAGCCCCATGCAAGAACTGCTCCTCTTCAGGGAACAAATGAAACATTGGGCTCCCTCTATCAGTACTAGATTCCACCACAACTCCTCCCGTTATTCTTTTTTTTTTCCTTTGAGCAGTAAAAACAACTCTTTACAGGGAAGGTAGGAATTCACACTGGGAGAAGGCTGGGAAGGTATGCATGGCTATCTAAATGGAAGGCCCCTGCTTAAGATGGTCCACATTTTTAGTCATGCTTCAGGTTGCCACAGATGTTATGAACACCCATTTTTCTTTTGGGGTCTATGCATGGTCTTGGGCAAGATCACACCAAATAGATTCTTTTGGGATTATTTTTCTGAGCATGAAGCATTTCCACATGGCTTCAAAGAGTTCTGAACGGCAAGATCATGTAAGCCATTTTAACAGTTTGACTAAGATAAATCCAGAACAACTCATTATCTTGAAAAGCTTTTAAAGTAACATTTTATAATCCTTTCATATTCGAAACAAATCCAGATTTTTCTTTTCATTTGCATACAAAGGATGTATATAAAAATTCGGCATTTATTCAGAAGCAAGCTTTTAAAAACAGAAATTCAGACAAGTAAATTCTTCCTTATTTTAGTGAATTTCCTCTTTCCAGTCAAATCATGTTTTTCTGGGGGGAAAAAAAAATAAAAAAAAATCTCTAAGTGCTCTACCAGATCTTTCACCAGTTTTCTATTTCGTTGGTCTCTATGTCAGACCTGAAGAATCACTTTGTTTTTTTCCTGACCCTCTGCTTGGCTTCACTCAGCACTTTCCCTATGGCATATTAGCCAACTAAGCTGTAAAACTACACTGAACCCATTGACTTTGTACAACTAATGGGAATAAATATGTGACAGCCAAGTGAAAAGTAAACAAAACACAAAAAAGCCATCTGGGGCCAGGCAATCCAGAGGGAATCCCAAACCAAGTCAGCATATCAAAATACGCAGTGTCAGTACATCATTTAGATTAGGCTTTGACAACGTAGATTATGTTTTTAAAGACTGTTTACATATAAAAGTTACTGAAGCAAGCCACACCGGCTGCTTGCTCACAAGATGTAGTGCACAAGGAACATTTGCATTTGGGACACATTCTTTTTCATGCATTATCAATCTGAATTAGGCACTGCAGGCCTGGAAAGGGAATCCTTCCCATTTCCATTTGTAGCTACAGTACAGGGAGGATCTGTGCAGATTTTGGAGCAGAAAGGGAACCCCATTGTCTGGGGTACTCAGAATGACTTGTAAGAGAAAAAAAAACCCACCTATTTTCAAAATTCACATACACAATAAATGCAGGACTGGATCAATTTTAATCTTCAGTTTCTGAAAATGGTCAAGAATGGGTTTTTTTGACTTCCAGTGGAGGTTTAGGTCTATCTAAATGGCCAGGAAATAAGGCATAGAAATGACCTTACTGGTAACAAACAATACAGCTTGTATGCTTGTCTTGTGGGCACCACAATTCACAGAGCTCTTCCTAGCTTGGGTTTGCACCAGGATACTTATTCTGATCTTCCAACAGGCACCACTTTTTTAAGAAATAGATAGAATGACTGAGAAAAAAAGCTCTTCCTAGGAGCATTTAAAAGGATAATGACTCAGCCTGAAAAAGAATCACAATGTGCAGGAGGCAAGGGAGGGAAATAGGAGACAAAAGCAGAAGATCAGAAGGGGGGAAATGTATCCTGAAAAGGATCAGATGGACTTTCCAAACAAAGGAATTAAGGAAAAGCAGGGTTCAAAAAGACAAGTAATTTTACATGCTGTGAGATAACCTTTGAGGTGATGGCAAGAGCAGAGGGTTATGTTTTGATACCTGCTTTTGTCCTAACCCACCCTTTTAACATCCTAGTGCATTGAATATACCAAAGTGCTTGTAAAGAGACTTATCAGCTGCTCAGCTGGTCAGGAAAAATTCTCTTGATTTGGTTGCCTTGCTGTAAAACAACTCGCAGTGAGAATATATAAAAGTGGTAAAAGTGCTTACTGTCAATAATATCTGTGATGAAGTGGTGTATGTAAGATCCTTAGAGCAGACTTGATAATATCACAGCTCAGGTTCCCGCCAAGGTATCACTTTTCATAGATAAGATCACAGTGAACCTCAGTTAAAGCACACAGGGCAGGAAACAGATTGAAGAGCCAGAAAGGATCATCCCAGTGATCTACCTTCAACATATGACTGCTCCATGCAATAAAATACATCCTTTTTAGCATTTTTGCCCTATCCATTTACAAATCTAGGAAATTCAAATCCATGGAGCAAACCTAAGTTGCAACTGTCATGCTTGCAATCACACTCTTCATGGAACTACTCCTCAGCTCCTCAGTCCAACCGTTTTCACTGCTATTCAACATAATTATTTTTACTATCTTTTTTTTTTTTTTTTTTAAATAACTTTCATATGTCATTCCTAGTTATTTTTCCTTTTGCAGTTCTGAATACTCCCACTTTAGGGCTGAGACCTTTCAACTATTGATGAACCTTTCTGTTACTTAGCTGAGATAGATACAGATTTCTTTAATATTTTCTTGCAAATCCAGCAGTTCAGTCCTCCTATTAGCAGTGACAATACTTTTGAACTGTCTCCAATTCTTAATTTTTATATATGAGAAAAACAGCCACTTCGCTAAGAGACAATCAGTTTTCTGGCAGCTCAGGAGGCATATGATTCCCTTTTTAGCATAACCTTCTTCTGAGATTCATAGTCTCAACAGTCTGCCCATGGATCTTTCACACAAGATTGTGATTGGCTTAAGATTCGCTTTAGCCTAAAGATCTAAGAATAAAATTTCCCTAGAGTATAGCATATCTGGTTAATATTTTACAGATTTTCACCTACAGATAAGGGGTAGCTATAGTATGAAAAGGGGGGATGATCTTTTGAGAAAGGAGAAGGCAATTTCAGAACAAAATGTCAGTTCAAAAACCTACATCTTTCTCTTCCTCCTACTGTGAGAGGCACATATTTTGTAGCTTTCCAGTAGCTAGGCTGAAGACTTACACTTTGTGCCTCAAAATGAACAGCAAAAACTCCAGATCTGCATTATGAGAAAAAGTTAAGGAGCTTACAGTTAGTCAACTATGAGGTCTAAATGAAAGAACAATTTCCTTTGAAAAACAAACAGTTCTTTGTGATATATGTATGTCCCTACTATAGGGCTGAAGATCAGCCTCCCTGACTCTACATTTCCACATCATGATATTGTGATATTGGCATTTTGTGTTAAGATAATAACATTTCAGGATGGTGGCAAATCTGAATGCTGTTCACACACGACCACGCAGCCCAGGACTGCCAGGGAAGCGTTTGTAAGAGAGCAGTGTATTATCATTCAGCGGCAACCCCAGCTTTCAAGTAGACCAGGGCATGCAGAACTGACAGTTCAGTCTCCTTCCCTGTGACATCCTGCCTGTCAGTATGGCAGAGGCTAAAACGAATTTTGGACTATCTGATGAGTATTGCTATATGACAAAAAAAAAAAACAAAAAAAAAACCAAAACCAAAAACAAGCAAAATTTAATCTGTGAGTTGTTCATCATGGTGTTTTGAACTCCTGCGCTACACTGGTCATTAAGCAGAACTGGGAGGTACGGTACCAGGCAGAAATGCTTGACTTGACTTCTCGGTTTTGTGAACAATTCCAAAGGACTTACTGTAAAAAGAGCTGTTACAGAGAATAGGGGCCATCAGCACACAGATGGTGAAACTATTTCAATAAGACTGTTATATTTCCATTTTCTATCACTGTACATTTATGAGATTTTCATTTGCGGAAGCCTTGCCTGTAGATCTTAATTAAATTTATTTTTGATGACTGCACCAAAACCCAGTTGAGTTACAGGAGGAAAGCATTTAAAGCCATTACTTTGTTGCATATGTAGATATTTCACACCAACAAGGATGTGGATAGCGTCTCTTCTTACAGCTAACCCGTTCATGCAGAGTAGGTTGAATAATATATTTATGTATAACTCCAGCATTTTAAAACCACATTTCTAGGTCTAGAAGATTATAAATTTCTGAAGTAAACAACAACCAGCTACTGCAATTTTTCATACTTGAGTTCTTGGACATCTTTTCTGTATTTTAAATTCCTATTTAAAAGAAATACAAAGTATCCCTATGAAAGAAAAAATACACACACACACACACACACAAAAGGCACAGATTAAGCAGAACTGGTAGTTATTTTTCCTGCAGACCTCTTTTAAATATTTCATCATACATAAAATACAGAAACAGACTCTTCCACAGTGCAGCAGCAGCAACTCCAGCTCTCATCTAAAACCAATCAAGGACACTGATCAAATCACTTGCTCCATACAGCGCTTTGGATGTCACGTTCTCCAATATGGACCATTCCACTGCACTCACTACACAGGGAAGAAATGTTGTTTGATTCTGCCAGCCCTATGCCAATCAGAGTGGACCTGAACCTTTAGTATATATAAATATAGAAATTAAATTTTTGACATAATCTTTGCATATTCAGCAAGCATGCAGTAACTGCAGACTGCAGAGGGCTCTACTCTATTCTACAAAACAGCCTCACCAAAGCTGCTATTACATGAAGAATGAAGAAGTGGGAGCAAAATCGAATGAACATTTACAAATATATGAGTAAGAGCTAATATACATAACATGGATATTACACTCCAAAATGGGAAAAAGGCAAAAATAAAATCTGTGGTAAAAGTTTAAAGCTAGATTTTTTTGTTATCAGATGTTGCAGAATAGCTTCATTCACAATGTTGAGTTGAACAGCTTGATTCACAATGGAGTATTTTTTCAGCAGAAGAGACTGGAGACACATTGATCTCCATAGTTCTTTTGCAATGAAATTGCACAATCCTGGCTAACTTCTATTTGGATCCCAGTGAAATAAAACCTCACGTTTCAGCTTTGTTGAATAAAACTGAACTCACTAATTTAAAGTTCTCTCAGAACTAAACTTTCTGTAGTTCTGAAGTACAATTTTGGAACTTCTTACCCCACACTCTGTTGCAGGCCAGCTCATGTGACTGGCTTGCATCACCTAAGAGCAAAATGCAAGCATGCAACTGGGGAGGCAAATATGAATCTGTCCAACAGCTCTCTGTGGTGCATGATGGGAGCTGGATTCCCATGGCAGTATCAGAGCATAGAATAAAAATATCTATGTACATAAAACTCAGTCATCAAGGCAAGCAGTTAATTAAATACTAACAACAATAATAATAATGATAACAACAACAATAATAACCTTCTAGGATGTAATTTTTCAGGGTCTATAGAAAGCTATTTCAATTCATGGGGCACTATTTGACAACCACTAAAACTTATTATTTGTAGTTATTCAAACAGAAAAGTGCAGAATCATTTCTAAAAGCATTATTGAGCCAGCACCAGGGAGTGAACAGCAGCAGGAAATGAAACACTGGGGAGCTTAGGGAAGAAAGAAGAGGTTAGAAATTCCAGCCTCATCTCCTCTTCAGTATGAATCTTATCTGTCTTTGCATTGTCATATCAGCTTCAACGGCGTGTCTATTTGCTCCAGATAAAACTTCATCAGGAAAAACATTAATTCCTCATATGAGACCTGCCACCAACTTCTTGACAAAAGCCTCATGATCATCTGTTTGTTGAATAATTCATCTGGAATTAGAAGAATTACTCAGGTATGAGAGCTCTGTAATGAGAGGCTGCTTTGGTGTTAAAGTTTTTCTAGTGTTCAGTGCATTCACATTTTGCCATTGTAATTAAACACATCTTGTAAGTTACAAGAAAGAAAATATCAAGCAGAGCAAAGGAGAGCAGAGGCCAAACAAAAGAACAGTTTCTGAGGGCAGTGGGAGAACAGAGCCAGTTGCTTCTCCAGGTAATCACAGCAAAGCTCTAAAAAGGCAGCAGATCATGCTGGTCACTGACATGAAGCTGAACCACAGGTTTGTTAAAGCTAAAATTAATATCAGGTGGAAGAGAAAAAGGAGAAAAAAAAAACAACAGAAAAAAAATAAATTTCAGCAAAGCAGCCCTTTGAGGTAAGGAACCTTTTTTTTTTCCTTTCTTTTT